>CAIGQZ010032813.1:665408-681477 GCA_903798205.1 Danio tinwini
TATTATTATTATTATTATTATTATTATTATTATTATTATTATTATTAATAATAATAATAATAAAACAATAATAAATTACACTAAACAAAAGTAAACAATCAAATGCTGGGTTACACACAATCCCTTGATGAATGTTTTTATTTATTTATTTATTTATTAAAGCAGTCACACAAAAAACTCCAGAATTGTGTTGTCTCAGCTAATTTTAAATAAGTAATTAAAACAAGTAGCAAAAAATATTTTTGGAATGAATACATGTTTTCGGAAAGCTATCCAGTGTTAATGAATGACATGAATTTGTTTGATATAATGAAAAGAATTCAAGTCATTTTAAAATGAAGTTTTGTATGTTTTTCATTTTTTGTTTCAGGGAAGGTTTTCGTTTCTCCTCTCAGGAGGCAGCATCTAGTTTTGGAGATGACCGTCTGCTAATTGAGAAGTTCATAGACAACCCCAGACATATTGAGATTCAGGTATTCAATATATGCTCCTACATGACTTGAAGAACAATTAGCCAGAGAAAAATCTCCATTATATTTTAGATCCTACAAAAACAGCCTGCTTTTCCATTGATTTCTGCAAGATTACATGAAATGAAAAATATACCTTAGAGGCTTTTTTTGTCATGAAGGAATTTAAATATAGTTAAATTCATGGTTAGTGAGATTTGTTAATTTTTAAACAAGTTTTTGAAAGAAACACTCGCTAAGCCTGCTTTTTAAATTTAGTTAAATACAAAGTAAATCAGTAATATTGTAAACTATTATCATTTAACTATTATAATATATTATTCTGTTTGTTTTATTATATTTTAAAATGCAATTTATTCATGTGGTGAACTGATTTTTGATCATACAGTAATTCAGAAATAATTTAATCGGCTAATTTAGGAGATTTTTTATGACCGAAGTTCAGAGCAGTTGTGCAGCTTAATTTTTTTGATTTTAGTTAACTGGTTAACTTATAAATTTAAACAGAAATACTATGCTGCATTGCAAATATCTCTACTGTCACTTTTGATAAATTTAATGCATCCAAACTGGATAAAAATAGCAGCCCCTTTTAAAAATCTTACTGACCCCAAACTTTGAATGCCAGAGTATCTGCTGGACACTTGGGTCATAGATATAAATAGGCTTAACTTGGCTCATGGTTATTAATTAGTTCATCCATCTGGTTGTTACAACTGATTACTGAAAGTGGACACCAGCTGTTTTAGGAGTAAGATACTATTTGCCATTCCATTCAGTCTTTCAGTGCATCCACTATGATCAATATTATATTCTAAGAAATACTAAACCACACTATAAAGTGTATTATTCTGTAAATATTATTTTTAGCACTTTCAACATGTGAATGCTACAGCTTACTATAGTATTAAAGGGTTAGTTCACCAAAAAAAAAAATGTTATTAAAGGTTCAGTGACATTAAAATAATGTTTTTAGATGTTAGTGTCAGTATGTTAGTTTTAAGAATCTCTGTAAGCTACTGTGCTCTAAAGTAGTGACAATTCACAATTAGAATATATAAAACTGTTGTAAAAATCTGAAGCTTACAGTTTGTCACCTCAAAGTTTGGCTTCTCATCAAATCTTGACCATTCAAATGCTGTTTTTCATTTAAAGCGGTTTATCTAAACCACTCTCACTGGCAGGCTGTAATAAAACTAAACGCTATTGGCTGTTTTTTTTAAAGGGGATGGTCTACTCTATGTCCCACCCTCTCGTTGTGTTTCAGTTGAGATTACATTCATTCAATCATTTTCTTTTCGGCTTAGTCCCTTTATTAATCTGGGGTCACCACAGTGGAATGAACCGCCAACTTATCCAGCATATGTTTTAAGCAGCGGATGCCCTTCCAGCTGCAACCTATCTCTGGGAAACATCCATGCACACTCATTCACACTCATACACCATGGACAATTTAGCCTACGCAATTTACCTGTACCACATGTCTTTGGACTGTAAGGGAAACCAGAGCCCCCGGAGGAAACCCTTGCGAAAGCAGGGAGAACATGCAAACTCAACACAGAAACGCCAACTGACCAAGCCGAGGCTCGAACCAGCGACCTTCTTGCTGTGAAGCAACAACACTACCTACTACGCCACCGCATAGAGATTACAATCTAATATTAAATATAAAACACACATTTTAAATCACTTCATTCATAAATCACTTTACTGTAAATTGCTTGCAGTAAACTCGTACCCTCATCTCATATGGAAGACATTGCCGTTATTTTGACAGTTTTTCTGGTGCTCAAAAGTGTTCTTGGAGATTCATATGGTTACAGTTGAATCACTGAATTTACATAAAATGTTTCGATCATGTTTTTGGCTCCTTTTCTGTACTTTGAATATCTTAGGACCATCGCTGCCTATGGATCATGAGAAATCATTAAACTTGCTATAACCAAAAGAAATGTAGAATTATGGTTTAGGTTTTTTCTTCACTATAGTCTGGTTTAAAAAGTATTTTCTATTAATTGTGTTTTACTAGTAATACTGCTAATAAAAATGACTGGTCATAGTACTTTCCCCTGGAGATCTGTTCAACAGCTTGATCACTTGACAGAAGGTGAACTGGTAAATATTGTGCCCAAGAAAAGATTAGAGCACAATATAATAATCTGCTAACATTTAAACACTTAAAAAATGAGGGTTTTCCTTGGTAGAGTAAAAACAAATGTCATGTCTACATTAAATAATTGAGTTTAGACAATAATAAAATGCTATTTATAAGTGAAAAAATTCTATAATAGTACCTTAAACCATGTATTAAAAGTTGATATTGAAAGACTATTTTACTAGTAATTGTTTATGTATTTACAATGGTTGAAGAAATATGACAAATTGACTTAATTCCACACAAGAAATTGACTAAACATGACATATTATTGACAAATATATTTGCTCCCCCCAATCAACTAGACATACAATAACAATGCAGCCTACAAAACAGTACATATCCACACCCTTCTTATATGTGTATATACACATACATACACACAAAGAAATAAAATAAGTAAATAAAAATAATAATAAATAAATATAATCAATTGAAGCATTGGAAATAGATAATGACAAAATAACAAAAACAATCATGAAATAAAAAAATAAATATACATGTTTACAAACACACAATTTACATAACATTCATATATGGTTCCCAAAGATACTCAAAGTCCTTCTGCTAGCCTTTGATGATATAAGTTAGCCAGTCCAATACAGTTCAAGATTTATTTTTTCCACATTTCTATGCATGGCGCATCCATGTGTTTCCAGTGTAATGCAATAGCCCTTCTAGCTTGAAGAAAACTAAAATCCAAAGTTTTTGTCTTTTCAATTGTAAATTCCATAGGATCCAAACCAAGAATACAGAGCATGGCATTCAAAGGGATGTTAATATTGAACATGTCTGACATGCATTCAATTGTCTCTTTCCAGAAGTTTTGTATTTTAGGACCTTGCCAGAGGCAGTAATATAGTGTTTGTTTTAATAGTTAAGGCTCAAGGCTAGTGATGAGCAGGTCATTGGTTATATCCTGTGATAAAAGTGAGCCTTGAATTGTCATTGTAAGGATAAATAGATGGATAAAATGTTGCTAACACCACTATTGCCGTGTAAGTCAGTAAGTAAGTTTTGGTAAAAGCATAGGTAAATCCATACATGCAAATGTTGTTCCTTTTTCTGTAAGGACATGTTTTAACTGATTTTGGAAGAGCCAGATTTGCCAGTGTCTAACTGCCCAGTGTGAATTTTATTTTATGCTTCTCTACAGCAAAGTTTCTGTTCTCCTAAACTGTGATATTTTTTTTTTCTCTCTTCTGTGGCCACAGTGCTTTTTGTGCTAATGGCTTCCATTCTGTTGCCTGCAGGTGTTGGCTGACAAACACGGCAATGCTCTGTGGCTGAATGAGAGAGAGTGCTCCATCCAGAGAAGAAACCAGAAAGTGGTAGAGGAGGCACCTAGGTATGTTTCAACACATGCTATTATCTGAAGTCAGCCTGAGAGTTCTATGAAATTAATAAAATATATAGCTGTGCATGGACTGTCCACTCCACTACTCTTTTCAGCTATCTACATTGTTAAAATTCAGCTTGTTTGGCCGTTTAGCACTTTTCTGGACCCAGACACCCGGAGAAAAATGGGCGAGCAGGCTGTTTCTCTGGCGAAAGCAGTGAAATACTCTTCAGCTGGCACTGTGGAGTTTCTTGTTGACTCTAACAAGAACTTCTACTTCTTGGAGATGAACACACGATTGCAGGTTTGTCTTTGCATGTGTAGATTTGAAGCACATGCTTTTTGAAAAATCGTTACATTCAAGGTTACAAATGAATAACCTACCAACTCACCAAATGGACCTCTAAATTAGCCATAGTTTATCATTTATATCAGCTGATTTATAGTTCAGAAATCATGACCTACACATGCATTGTTTTCTGTGAATGTAGACTAGCGGTGTTTGTGAAGCTGAATAGGTTGTTTTCAGTCACGTGGTTCCGGTGATGCTTGAAATTCAGATGCAAGGCAGGAAGCAAAATACTGAATAGGAGACATAGAGGAAAGTCCATATTTTTGTGATTTATAAAATATATAAAAGGAGATATAAATAGAAAATAACCACATATGTTGGGCATTATCCTTATATCATGAAGAGGGCCGAGTTTTCTACTGAACTAAAACATATTTGCCTGTCATCGAGGCGGTAGATATTGTATAAGCTATTACGTTATATGAAAAAATACTATAGTAATACTTTAGCGTTTGGAAGCATACTATAGATAATTACTTGAATTAAACTATCGTAGTATTTATATTGTTGCTGTGGTATAACAAAACTGTAGTAATAAACAAATTATTCAGCAGGCTTCAGCTCTCTACGCTATAATTGTACACCATCACAATGCTCCACAGTTTGCACAAACGTTACAGTATTTATTACAGGTTATCAGTTTACTATGCCACAGTATTCTGTTGCATCCATTAACAATGAGTTGTTATACACTTCACTCTGTGGTTCAAACACATGTTTTATAAATTGCTATAGTTTTTTCCCCACGTGGAAATCTTCCAGACATCACAAAAAAAAAAAAACAGACGGAGGCATACAAAAGCGTGGACTCATATTCTACATTATTATCTATTTATTTTTTGTAGGGGGGAAAAGTGCTCCACAATAATAACCGTCTAGTTTTGTTGCAAGGGTTACATTTCTTTTTTGCTCAGTACCATCAGCAAACATTCACCGCTGCTGCACATCTCAATGTTCATGTTCCGGTTGTTTATTCCACCAAAATTCCAGTAAAGTCTTGGATTATTGCGAAACAAGATGGAGATTTCATTGCAGCGATTACATTGGCAGGGTTATTTATATTCACCTGGATTTTGTATAAGTGTGGTGGTGTTTGTATCAGATTTTTATATAACACAAACATATTTATACATATAGCTAGGCCTGTAAATAATATTTATTCAAATCAATTATCGCGTTTAAAAAAGCTTGTACACATGGATGTATTAAATGAAAGTTTATTACATGCCGCCTTCTGTTTTTTTAGCTAGTTTTTATAACTTTCCCTCCTTTATGAGCTAAAACTTTTGGAAGTCCATGAAAGTTGTTTGGCATTTCTTATATTGGCCGATTTAAACAATTATAAACAACATAAAACAAACATTTTGATGTTCTGATAGCGATTCTTATGTAGAAGAACTTTCTGCCCTCCATCTCGCGCATCATCAGTTACGTCATGTGAAGACAACATACAATACAATACAATATAATACAATACAATGCGTGTTTATTTGTGTTCCACAGTCGACCAAAGTGCTCCACAGAGCTCCACAGTCAACAGATGTGTAAACAATAAAAAACAGGAACAATAAAAGACTCACAGCAAATGAAGAAGATTCACTAAAGTCAAAAACCAATAAATGCTATTGAACAAAAAGAGATTAGTTTTAAGCGTAGATTTATAAATAGATAAAGTATAGGCAAATTGGATGTGCACTGGAACACTATTCCACAACTTGGGGCCAACAGCAGAGAAGGCACGATCACCTCTTTTTTTGAGATGTGCCCTGGGTACTTGTAATAAACCAGAATCTGCATAGAGAAATGTTTTGACTGATAAAACATCAATAGCATCGAAATGTCTTGTGTGTTTTCATGATAAATTATATTGTATAGACCATTTCAGTGTGGTCATGTCATTGGCCCATGAACATTTTCTGCTTGTTATCAAACTATTTCATACCTGTAACAATAGGCAATTCAATCATAACTTAACGTTAAAACATCCATCATAACATTATTTATCAATATGTGGCTCTTTTTGGATTCTTGGAAGCTCTAGAAATAAAAAAATGTAAAACAGGAAATACGTTGGGGACATTGTTTTTGTTTACATCTCTTAAAATGGTCTATAGACATTGCTAATTGATGCCCTTTATTCGTTTAATACTAAATTAGTTTAATTCTTTGCTTTATTCTGTGGTAAGATGTAACCTAATTTTTGTTGAAGGAGCTTATATCAAGCATTGATGCTATAATGCAAAAGATAAGTTACTCTTTTAAATGTTTGTGCTTTAATGCTGTTCTGAGCTTGAAGGTGCCATATAGTGCATTGACTCATAATGTTAAATTGTTCTCTCAGATCTACATAGAAGGTATGTGGCATATTTAAAGAGATGGTTCACCTAAAAATGAGAAGTTTTCTCTTCTATTGACTTAATAGAAGACATTTTAATAAATGATGGAAACCTGTAAACATTGATTTCCATAGTATTTGTTTTTCCTACTATGGAGGTCAATGGTTATATATATTTTTAAACTTTCTTTAAAATAATTTTGTGTTTAACATAAGAAAGAATCTCATAAAGTTTTGGAACCACTTGAGGGTGAGTAAGTAGCGAGTTACTGTTCATTTTTTGGGTGAATATATGCTCTTTTACAACCACAAGCATGGCTTTTACAAGCATGGCTTTTACAATATTTGAAATGATTGTGAAAATAATGAGCTTGCTCTTATGCTCTGCAGCTTGTGTCAGTGCCTGTTCTCTCACACACACCCAAACCTTTTGTATGTATGAAGTTCAGAGTACATCACACATGTGGCATGATGTACTCTCAAATACGTACATACAAAAACTTCATACTTTTTTCATTGAAAACTAGTTGAATGCCTTGTCAAATGACAATTGCTTCAACTGAAGTGGGGAAGAGGTTCAAATTAGGAGCAGAGTAAGCTATATCTGTAGGCAACTACAGGCATTACTGCTCCCGAATTGTGTTGTGAATTAAAATATAGTCAAAATTATAATTATTCTCAAAAAAAGGGACAGACAGAGATGTATATTGTGGGTTTAACATATATGAAAACACAGGCAACACTACTGCATAAATGGATGAGTTTTCTGTTCATGTTCTGTTGAGTTGAGTGAAACATAGACGTGGAATGCATAGACGTGGATTGAACACTTAAACGCAGCGATTTACGTGATTGATGCCTCATTACAAGCATACATGGCAAATTGCACAGTATACATGTTAAACTAACAAAGAATACATTTAAACAGACCTTATGCATATTTAGGGTGGTTCTGAATAAATGTATAATCTGTATATCCTGCATTTTCGTTCTGGCAAGCTGTAAACTGATGAGATGCATGGCTGCTGTTTCACAGAAAGCTCATATGCAATATTAAATGTGTATATTTATAGAATGCACATACAGATGTAACCTAATTAGTTTGAAAGAAACTGTCACAATCAGAAGCTTTCATATGTACTGCATTAAGGCTTGTGCCCACTGATAAGAGGGATTTGGGCTTGAACTAATGCCCTTAAATCAGCACCAAATGTGTCATCATGGCACATCTGAAGTATTAAGTAAGTGTACAATAGAACACAGTGTCGATCTTCATTATCATTTTTCTTGTATCTCAATAGAACCCAGATCCACAGAGGACATCAAAGTGTCTATAAAGCTTATTAGTGTGGAAACATGCAGAATGGGTCTGGGCGGCATTGCTCTGGGCAGGAAAAGGGTTTAATATTTCCGCTCGGGGTTAATGACTAGTTGTTAGCTGTGCTGTCTGGTTAACGAGACTCTTAAACACCTTTGTTAGCGTTTGAGTGTGGTTGGTGGCAGATGCTTTGCAGCATTTTAATTCTGGTGATGAATTCCCATTTTCTTTCAGTAAAATGAGATTACGCCATCTGTCCACAGCAGTTCTTGCATTGTGTTATTTTATGATAGGACTGCATGATATTGGACAAAAAACTGGCATTGCAGTGCTCTATTTTTGAAACAATTCATTGTTTTAGATTGATTCAGATGTTTTTGCATAAAACATAATAAACAACTTTCAAGCATAAATAAATAGAATACAGCAAAAATGCAAATTAATTAAATAGGTCTTTTTTTAATTAATGGGGAGAAAATAACAGTAATAACAGTATTCAGGTACATAAATAATTAATCAAATAACACTGTAGAAATATTGTGCAAGTAATTCAATCAAATTAATCTTTGTTAAAGCTACAACTGTTACAATTAATTTTATTTTTTTAAGTGATTTGAACTCTCTTACATTGCTTCCAGTCACAGGCCTTAAAAACACTTGACTCATTCTAGAAGAGTGGAAGCAAGCATTTTCCACTCATTTTCTTCAACTGGAATGACATAGAGCAAATATAAAGTTTACAGTAAACTGAGTCTGCTATTAAAATTAAATGATGAAAATTGCTTCAATCTGGTTACTAAATGTTGTTTAAGTTAATGTTTTGAATCACTCATAAAGTTGGCAAAAATAGAGTTGACATTTTCTACCATTTTGTGCTTTAGCTCAAGATGCTAATCTCAATCCAGATGCTACATGCATGTCTAAAACAGAATATTAAGTATGTTCATCATATTATTATATTCAAAAAGTGAATGGAAAATGCATTGAAATCACAATAACAGTGTTGCCAAATTTCAAGTGTCTTACCAGACACTGAAATTATATGCAATGGATCATATGCTATTGGAGCAACGGATCATATGCTATTACCATCAGTGCTTTACAGATTGGTATTCCTGTTGATAACTGATGTAACAAAGTTGAGCAAACATGGGAACAGACAGGAATTGTATTTGTTTTTTTGTTTTTTTTAACTAAAATTTGAAAAAATACAGAGAAATAGATGTTCAATGCACTCTAACTAAAGAGTAATTCACCAGAAAAAGAAAAGAAAATTGGACTTAATTATTTCATGATTGAGAGAGCTGAATGTATGATTCAGGAGGCAGAGACAGGCAAAAATAAGCAAATTGGTCTTTTAAGACTTTTAAGTAAAAATTTCCAAGACAAAATGTCTTTAACACACACACAAAAAATATGTTTTTAGAGATAAATTGATGTAATTAGTATTATTAATCAAACCTTTTCATTAGTTTTTGTTTCTGACAAATGATACAAGGTTTAGGTACGAGATGCAAAATGTGCCCACAATTTTAGAATCAGCCATGTACAATCAAGAGAAGCAAAAGAAAAATGAAACAATTAGTTGAAATTTTGTAGGTTGTAATTTCTTTTTTGCAATATTTTGCTTGAATTTAATTGTATTTCAATTTCTAAATATGTTTGGTGACTTAAATATAATTGTATTAAATATATCTGTTTAATACATAAGTTTTGTTTAAATGCACCAAAATTTATACATGGCCATGCCAAGCTTGCAGTGTTTTTGAACGTTTTTCTCTCTTTCAGGTGGAACACCCCATCACAGAGTGTATCACAGGGCTGGATCTTGTGGAGCAAATGATCCGCATCGCAAAGGGAAACAAACTTCAGCACAAACAGTCTGACATACCCATAAATGGCTGGGCCATCGAGAGCAGAGTCTATGCTGAGGTAAAGTTACAAACAAACAGTTTAATGAAGATAGTCCTTTATCATGTAGTAAAGTATTTGTGAGATATTTCATTTGGTTGTAATCTCAGAATGACCAAATATGAACAAATAATGCTCCCTTCATTTCTTTCTAACAAAAAAAAAATTGTTGGTCAGACAAATACAAATGGTCTTGAGTCTTCAAGTTTTCTGTTTAGTGTAGTTATTATTATATAAAAGAAAAGAAACTTAGGACTTTTGCACAGTCTTCAGTCATGATTCAGAATGCAGAAACATTCAATTACTGTTTAATTTAGTAAAAAATTTATTTCTTAGTTTTATATATCTGTGAATCTTTGCAATGTACCTGAACATTCAAGAGTTTTTGGTCAGTAAGACTTTCTTTTTTTCTTTTTGTAGCAAAATTTGTATAGGAAGTAAATACGCTTATGTTATGTAATATTTGTATGTGCACCTATTTCAAATTCTTTAAAGAATACTTGCAATTGTTTATATTTATCAACATAAGCAGATACTAAAGATTTCTAAAAGATTCTGCATTACTGACGAAAAAATTATTGCCATCACAAGTATAATTAGTATTAGTAAAAATATTACAATGGAAAATTGTGACAACATTACTTACAATATATTACAGTTTTTGTCTTTTTGATCAAATACTGCATGTCTTGGTGAAAATGAGATCTACATGACCTTATCTATTTGAATGATAGTCTGAACAGAGTCCTCCGCAAAATCACATTATGTGCTACACAAAAGAATAAAAAAAAAAAAGGTTGTTTATTTCAAATCTCCAAACAAGTTTGGGGTAAAATGTGACTGACTATGCCCATAACTGATTTACCCACCTACATTTTGTTCCCTTTCATGAAAAATTTGAATAGGTCCTGGCCTATTAAAGGATTTGTCTCCATAAGGATGGATCATCCTCTCATATAACAGCTTTGTATGTTTTTAATGTTCAGCTTTAATATGATTTTCCTTTACATTTTAGCTTTATAGACAGATTAAGTGGGATGGAGAGCATTTTCTCTTCCTCAGCAGAACCGTTTAATCCTAGACTCACCTTAATCTGTGTCAGACAAACTGCCTTTAGTGTGTTTAGGATTATTCTTGTCAGACATTTGTATACATCTGAATAACACCTACAGAGTTCATACCTGTATCCAATGAATCAGTGTAAGGCTTTTGTGTGTCATCCTAAATGAGACGCCTTCATTTGACCCAGTCTGGATGGCGTAAGGTTTTGGGCCTGCAGAGATGAGAGGTACCAGGCATACCTTGTTAAGCCATCTTAACTGAGCTACAGTTTGAACTAAGTTAAGATGTGAGCTTTGAGGATAGGCACTTGAATCCTTGTTTCCTGTGTTTTATTTGAGAGCTACTATTTCCTCTCTGTGTTTCTGTTTTTTCAGGATCCATACAAATCATTTGGCCTCCCCTCCATCGGCCGGCTGTCTCAATACCAGGAGCCACTTGACTTGCTTAATGTTAGTAAACTGACCTGTCTAGTCACTTTCGTCTGCTCTATTATGTGTATGTGTGTGTAGTTGAGAAAATAGGCTACAGTAGCTTGAAATGCAACCAATTAAGATATCTACATATATAACATACACCCCTCACATATATAAGTACACCCCTCACAAATCTATCTTTTTATCATATTTATATATCATATTATTTATCATATTTTAATAGGAAGCTATACAATATTATATTTGTGTATATACGTTAGATTAGTCAGTACTGAAGCTAAATTTGGAGCTTATCTAACAAAATAACTTACAGTACAGCCAAATTTATATGTTAAATAAAATTATTAAATGTAAATTAAATGTATTGGAAAAATTATTAAATGTAAAGGAAAAATCAAGAGAAGCAAAAAAAAAAAAAGAAAATATTTGTTGAAATTTTGTAGGTTGTTTTTCCAATATTTTGCTTGAATTTAATTGTATTATCTTTCTATTTCTAAATATGTTTGGTGACTAAACTATTATTTTAATAAATATATCGGTTTAATACATTTTTGTTTAAATGCACCAAAATACAAAATGCCTATATTCACTGAGAAATAGATAAAAATATTCATTTTCAAAATGGGGTGTACTGTATGTGTTATTAATTTGTATTTATTATTATTATTATTATTATAAATATAAACTATTAAATTTAATACAAAGTGTGGCATTTAAACCTGCTGGTTAGCCTTTTATGCCTTTTGTGCATAAAATGTTTTTATTTTAGCTTAAGGTTATTGATCAAAATGTTGGAATGGCTGGCAGATTTACAGTCACGATGTTATCTACTCTATTCATTTAATTCAATTCAAGTTCATTTGTTTTGCTCTTTTCACAATAATTGTTGTTTCAAAGCCGCTTTACAAAAGGTGCACATTATTGTGCTACAATTAAAATCGGAAAAGTTAAGGTTATTAGCACAAGGTTTTTTTTGTACCTTACATAAATAAGTCACACTTTAAAAGTAACAATTCACGCTTTTAACTAGCCATCATCTAAGACTAGCTGATTATTAATAGTTATCAAATGGCACCTATTTTACCTCTTTTACAAGATGTAAGATGAGCCTTTGTTGTCTCCAGAATGTGTCTGTATAGTTTCAGCTCAAAATACCCATCAGATAATTTATTAGAGCCTCCAGAATCTGCCCATTTTGCTGTCTGAATACAATGTAGCTGTTTTTGTAGCCTGTGGCTTCAAATGCAAATGAGCTTCTTCTCCCCGTCCACTGTTCCCACCTGCGTGTCTGCTTCTCATCATGAATTGCGTCAGATAAAGAGCACAGTGATAGAGGCAGACATGGATCAAGCTGACATGCATCTCATTAGTCAAAAATACCAAGTACGTTTATTTGATGTATTTGTGGTGGAGTTTATTCAGGCCTTTCTGAAATGATGAGTCACACACAAATGTCATTTGCAGTACACACACAGACATATTAGAGTTTACTCACATGATTATCGCGATTAAGAATTACATAGCAATATTACTGTCTTTATTACAAACATGCTCTGTTTTAAAACGTTTTAAACTAAAATAAAATCACAAAGAGTTGGAACAGATATTTAATATTTAATTAATTTAAGATATTATATCTTAATAATAGGCAGGTTATTAGCCAGTAGTAAACTGGTGTTGTTATAAAATGATAACAATTGTCTTGCAAAAATGATTAGAGACTTTGGATAAAATTCTGTATTATGCTTATTTATGCATCCAATAAACATGAAACGAACAGTGCACCAACTGTAGAATGAAAGAGTTCTGCTCTTTTGAATTTAGGGCCACACAGACCATTTATCAAGTTTGATTAAAAGAAAGGGAACACAGCAGAAGAATGTGATATATGACTGATCAATTTGTTGAATTATGGA
Source organism: Danio tinwini (assembly GCA_903798205.1). NCBI lineage: Eukaryota > Metazoa > Chordata > Actinopteri > Cypriniformes > Danionidae > Danio > Danio tinwini. The sequence goes on from CAIGQZ010032813.1 coordinate 678,701, forward strand.
GGTTATGAAGTAATATGGGAAAAATGCCTTTAATCTCCTTGACTCTGCATTAGGCATGGGCCGGGATAAGATTCTGACAGTATGATAACCTTTGCTTAAATTATCACGGTTTGACGGTACTGTGATTTCTGCTCTATATTTAAATGTCTGGGTAAAAAAAGGAAAACTTTATATATACAGATGAAGTCAGAATTATTAGCCCCCCTTAGATTTTTTTTTTCTTTTTTAAATATGTCCCAAATGATGTTTAACAGAGCAAGCTATATTGTTTTTCTCAATAGTCTACAGAACAAACCGTCGTTATACAATAAATTGCCTTATTACCCTATCCTGCCTAGTTAACCTAATTAACCTAGTTAAGCCTTTAAATGTCACTTTAAGCTGTGTAGAAGTGTCTTGAAAAATAGTAAAATATTTTTGCAGTCATCATGGCAAAGATAAAATTAATTAGTTGTTAGAAATGAGTTATTAAAACTATTATGTTTAGAAATGTGTTGAAAACTTTTTCTCTCCATTAAACAGAAATTGGGGGAAAAATAAACAAGGGGCTAATAATTCAGGGGGGCTAATAATTCTGACTTCAACTGATAAACTGGCGTATATAAACTGATAAACTGATATATATATATAGGTAACACTGATATATATATATAGGTAACACTTTACAATAAGGTTTATTAGTTAATGCATTTACTAACGAACTAATCATGAAAAACAGTTGTACAGCATTTATTAATGATAATTCAACATTCACTAATGCATTATTAAAATCCAAGTTCATGCTTGTTAACATTAGTTAATGCACCATGAATTAACAATAGCAATGAACAACTGTATTTTCATTAACTAATGTTAACTAACATGAACAAATGTTGTAGTAAATGTATTGTTCATGTTTGTAAATGCATTAACTAATGAACCTTATTGTAAAGTGTGACCTCACACACACACACACACACACACACACACACATATATATATATATAGAGAGAGACTTTTTATATATATATTTTATTATTATTTTTTTTTTACCCAGACATTAAGATAAGTGAGGCTTAATTTGGAAAATAAATCATTGACTTCTGCTTTCTTCATTAGTTTCAAAAACACAGATTTCTTTATAATTGTAAATGGCATCTTTGGATATCTTTTCTGCTCAAGATACTGTTGTTCTAAAAAACAAAAAAAAAAAGGAAAAAATTAGTTTCCAAACTGCGGTATACCTTGAAAACGGTTATCGGCCCATGCCTACTCTGCATAACCAATAAAGTGTTTTTTGTGTGATATTCACACATCAATCAGAAGAGGATGTGCAGGTAGCTACATCCTTTTCAGTGAAAGATCAGTGGTTTCTGCTCAACAGGATGAGCAAAATGTTTTTATTTCAGAAATGCACACACATAAAGGGATACAGATGAGCTTTTAATGTCTAAAGAAAGCAAACATTACTGAGGAGATTAACAATGGTCTTTTATTTATAGGTAGGGCCAAAAAAGATAACATTGTGTGATGTGCTTAGTGGTTATTTATAGTTTTGTGTTGTTTATTTTTGCCTTGAAGGGTTAGTTCACACAAAAATGACTAAATTGCTCACAGCTGACCCTTAAGTGGTTCCAAACCCTTATAGGTCCTTTTTTTATGTGTTGAATGCAAAACAAATATATAGTTTAAAGAATGTTAAGAACTTGCAACTATTGGAAACCATAGTATGAAAAACAAGTATATGGAAGTTTGAAAACGTTTGAACAGAAGAAAGAAACTCAACAGGTTTGTGACAAGTGAAGGGTGTGTAAATGACAGAATTGTTATTTTGTTGTTAGATCTATCCCTAAAGTTGAGGGTTAAAGGTGAACTATCTCTTTAAAAAGATTTGTTTTGAAAATAAATTGCTGGCATGGCTTCTATTTTATGCAGCAATCCATATAAAAAAATGAAAATATTTTTGAATTGATAGTTTGTTTTAGACATCCTCCTTTACACATGAAGTGTTTTAAATAGATTTTTTTTGCTTCTGCTGTAGGTTCGAGTGGACAGTGGAATTCAAGAAGGAAGCGACATCAGTATTTATTATGATCCTATGATTTCTAAGGTAATCAATGATAATATCAGACAGTCATAAATGTCTCATTTCAATTCAAGTTTTTCATTTTTTATATTGTTTTTTTAGCTGGTCACATATGGCAAAACACGAAAGGAAGCTCTGAAGAAAATGGAAGAAGCACTTGATAATTACGTGGTCAGAGGTAAAGGGCATAATAATTATGACAAATGAAGGTGAAAACGTTTCAGATCATAGACTGCTTCTCTTATTGGCACAGGTGTAACACATAACATACCTCTACTGAGAGAGATCATTGTTCATCCTCGATTTGTATCTGGTGATATCAGCACTAAGTTTCTCCCGGAAGCGTATCCTGATGGGTTCAAAGGTCACATGTTAACAGCAGGAGAGAGACGGGAGCTGCTGGCTACAGCTGCAGCGCTCTATACAGCAGCACAGCTCCGCTCTCAGAGGTTCCTAGGAGATCTCAGGTGAGACAGATGAGGCATCTAGATTACACATGCTGGTAACTTCCAGTTAGGGATATATTTTACACTCTTTTGTCATTTTGTCATTCCACTAAAGGAATTTGTGCAGCATATTATTACAACTAATGTGACATCGGTGGGAAAATAGAAGTTAAGAAAGCATTTGAATAGTCAACTAGCATCATGTTTGTTTACAGACAAAATTATCAGCCTTGAAATTTCAATTGTTTTTCAAATACTTTTTTTTT
>CAIGQZ010032813.1:681877-700790 GCA_903798205.1 Danio tinwini
TGTGTGTGGTCTTTTAAAATGAGTTGTATCAGTTAGCTAAATAATAAATTTCCAATAATATGTGAACATGAGTGTTCACAGCTTTCGAATAACTGCTTTTTGCTGCATTTTAATATTTTTTTTAATTGACCATGTAGTTTTGTGTTAGGAACACTGGAGCTATATCTACTTTCAGTTTTGTCTATGCACTCTGGGGGAAACCTTTTTTAAATTATTAATTTGCTGTATGTTTTGGTGATGGTAATAATTTGATTAAGGTGTTTACATGTCTGTACTGAACTTCAATAATGCAGCTAAAATTGAGATACTCTGTGTCTTAATCCGATTTCCGTTTAGTTCAATTATGATCTTAGTTGAATTAAATTAATTAAAAAAAAACAGTTTACATGGTAGACTTTTAATCAGAGTATTGTCTTAATCATATTCAAATCGGATTATTGGTGTCCAAATAACCACTCGTTACAATGAAAGGTATGCAGAAGAGCATCTCTGAATGCACAACACATTGAACCTTAAACATTGGACATTGAACATTTCAATAATCCTATATTCCCTAGTAAATTCAGTTTATTTTTTTATTTTAATATTGTTTAAGGTTACATCATGTAGCTGTCATAGCTTTAAACCAATATAGTGTTTTGTTGAAATTAAAGGAATGACTTATGCAAGTCTTTTCATCAGTTAGAATTCTTCATAAAATAGTGTAGAAGACATTATTGTTGTGCAGCCTACAGCATCATTTGTTAGCAAAAGTCAGCATGTAATGCTGTAAAACACATTATATTGGACTGTCCTTCTTTTAATGACTGCAGAGGGCTTTTTTATGACATGAACTCGCTCAAAGAGGCATTCAGCAAAGTGTCACCAGGAAATATTAAAAAATAGTATCAAATATTAACGTTACAAATCCCTACTCAAATGTATCCATTTGTTTTTGGTTTTTAGTTGTATGTTTATTATTAGGGTGGCACGGTGGCTCAGTGGTTATCACTGTCGCCTCACAGCAAGAAGGTTGCTGCTTTGAGTCCTGGCTGGGTCAGTTGGCATTTCACTTTGGCGTTTGCATGTTCTCCCTATGCTCGTGTGGGTTTCCTCTGGGTGCTCCGGTTTTCCCAACAGTCCAAAAACATGCAGTATTGGTGAATTGGGTAAATAAAATTGGCCATAGTGTGTGTGTGTGTGTGTGTGTGTGTGTGTGTGTGTGTGTGTGTGTGAATGCGAGGGTGTATGGGTGTTTCCCAGTACTGGGTTGCAGCTGGAAGGGCATCCACTGTGTAAAACATATGCCCTGAAAAATAAGGGAATAAGCCGAAGGAAATAAATGAACAAATTTATTAATTAAATGTTTTTGCCATGAAAATAGCCGTTGTTGATGGTGTGAAATAAAAATAGATGATGATGAGCTTTTAATGCAAATTAAAAACAAACCAAGTGTTTTAAAGGGAAACATCTATACCCCTTTAAAACATTTTTGACATGATAACCTTTTATTCTGCTGGAGCAATGGTAAAAAATGGGTTTAGTGGCAGTAGTTAAAAAAAAAAAAAACATGTCAGCAGAAGAATTCCTAATTGTTGGGTAATAATAAATAATCGAACAGGATCTTCTGTCCGTACAGCTGTTTCAGACAATATTCCAAACATATGGATCAGTATCCAGTATCTGTCTGTTTATGAAAGAGAGAGAGAGAGAGAGAGAGAGGGAACTTAAGCCTTGAGCCATACGAACCATATGAACAGTTTTCTCCCTGTATTCCTGTGTAAATCCCTGTTTGGTTTCAACATTTAAACCGTATTATGGATTAAATGCATGCTTCAGACAATAATGAGAAATGCGCTAAGTAGTAATCTGTTTACAGCTGAAGCCCAGCAGGCAGTGACTCAACACCACAAATAAACATTTAGTGTATGGAACTAACACACTGCTTCAAAAATATAACAAAGAAACACAAGTTGCATTGCGTATGAAGTAGTGTTTTATTGTGAATGAATTGGTTGTCAATGAACCTCTCCGCCACTGAAACAGTAAGGAATTATTCTTCATCTGGAAAAGGAGAGCAATTTACACTTGAAAAAAAAAAGACGCAGAGAGACCATCTGTCTAAACATCTCTCCAGTTTCCCCTCCACTGTCTCTTTCTTTTCTCTTTTTTCATGTGCTCCAAAAGTTATTGGTTGGGGGGTGGGCTTTCTCTTTGTAGTGAATGCAGGGCCACCTCAGTAGAAAAACACAGCTTTGCTTCTAATACATTTACTTTAGGTCTCCTAGCAGAGGAGCTGTCAGTCAAACAGCCACTGACCAGGTGTTTTGTGTGTGTTTTAAGTCATCTGCAGATCTGTAACATAAAAATAATTACACTGAGAGATTTGTAATTGACTTAAGTAGAGAGAGAGAGAGAGAGAGAGAGGGAAAGAAAGTGTATTCTCTAATCCTACACTCAAAACTGATTTTGGCTGGCTGTTCAAACAGCTTATTTAAAATGAGTAGAATCAGCGCAATCCTTGAGGTTTTTGGGACAACATAATTAGTTTATGTCCAATTAAGTTAACTTAATCAATTTGTTTTGGGACAACGTGAAGGAATTGTGTGGAACCAGCATCATTTTTTACAGTGTAGAATGAAAGATGATAAGCATTCAGTGTGTTTGTGTTTGTGTGTATGTTGCAGGGTGTCCTGTGTTCCTGCAGAGAGCAGAGATTGGGAGTTGTGTGTAGAACTTGATAAAAGTGTTCACATGCTGGGCGTGTCTCGGTCTGGAAACAACTATACAGTAAGTGAAATTGTTTAAAACTATCACAAATCATATGATTTCTCAGTTCATGTCTTATATGCAGTGGCTGTGTTGTTGCAGTTTGCACATATGCTTGACATTTTGAGTTGTGGTGTTCATGAGTAAACCTAATTCAGTTCTGGCAGATCTATTTTATTCTTTCGCTAGGTGTGTCCCAAAAGGTGCATTATACACTATGGTCTTATCCACTATGTACTTATGCACTTACATACTCAACAGCGTAGTATGTAAATGTAGTGTTGTCCCAAATGGAACAGTAACCTTTTTTTTTACTAAGCATAAATTCACACCGTTTTCCAGATGATGTTTGGCAGTTGCCAAATTACCGAAATGAATGACCAAACTACCAGATAATACCTGCCATGAGTATAACCGCATTCAACATCAGGAGGTGGTATAATCACTATTGTAGGATAATTTTGCTTTCACAATCCAAAATAAATAAAGTTATCCAACTTTTCAGTGTCCGATAGCTCAGCCCCTTCGCTACGTGGGCAAAGCAGTGGCTGTTGAGTGCATGAAGTGTCCATCATTCCACACTTCATTTTTAACGGTTGAATAAGTGTTGTTGAATGCACTACTTGCACTATTTATAACACAAAATGGTGTAGAATAGTGCATAAGTATGCAATTTGGAACGCACCTTCTGTCATTTCCTGGCATTTTTGTCGAATCTTAAATAGAATTGACCCTTTTCATATAATGGCTATTATGTGTTTAATGGTCAGTAGCTTCTTAAATCCAAATTTCTTAAATATAATTTTTATTAATAAAGCTATAATTAGTATTATATCATCTTTGCATCGAATTACAAAAGAAAAAAACAGTTAACACTTATAAAAGGTGTTTTTAATGCAGCATCAATGGACAGGACTGTCAATTTGACATGTCTGTTTTCTGGTTGTTGTTATTAGTCTCGCTCAATTTACAAGCTATATATATATATATAAATTGGAATGAGAAAAGGCACAATTGTGGTACTCTCCCATTCACTTTGCTCTAAGTTTACCCAACTTTCACTACTTCCGCTGCTAAGAAGCTCAGAAATGTGAAAAGGGTCTATCAAATTTCATGTGTTTATATTGTTGTCCTAAACTGAGGGTTAAGCTTTTTTAAATGTAATTTAATCAAATTGTATTTTATTTTCTAATTAATTTAAGTGTGAATTTAGTTTTTTCATATGAAATAAATAATTTTTTCATTTGAATTTTATTTTTCATATGAATTTAGTTTTTTACATTTTTTTTTGTGTGACTCTAGTCTAATGACTAACTTGATCTGGTGGTTAACTTAAACACTTCTGAGGTTCAAATCTGCTTTTCATTGGCAAAATCATTCAAAAAGTTGTTTTTACCCAGGTTAACAAGTTCTTAAGCTCCAAGGGATGTTTAGACGATTTTTAATCTGGTTGAAACATCACGTCACAGTACAGAGAGCGCCCTTATAAAGATAATCAATGATATACGCCTAAATACAGTTTCAGGCAAACTAACAGTGCTGATATTATTTGATCTTAGTGCTGCATTTGACTATCAATCACAGCATACTTCTGGATAGGCTGGAAAACTGGGTTGGGCTGTCTGGGACTATCTTCAAATGGCTCAGATCTTACCTTGAAGGGAGAGGTTACTATGTCAGTATAGGTGACCATAGATCGAGTTGGACACCCATGACACGTAGAGTCCCACAAGGTTCAATTCAGGCACCTCTCCTGTTAAACCTTTATATGCTCCCTCTGAGCCAAATAATGAGAAAGAACCAAATCTCCTACCACAGCTATGCTGATGACACTCAGATCTATTTAAGGCCGATTTATACTCAGCATGGACGCGTATCCCTCACCGATTCCAGCCTTAAAATTAGCACGTTTGAGCCACTTGTACATTAAGGCAGCGTTTAGAAAAAAAAAACACCAGTGAAGAAACTCGACACAGAGGAACAGAGGAACATAAACACATACTGCCAGCTAGCGTTTCGGAAGTGTTATTGCAGAGCAACAGAAACAGCATGCAGAAGTATAAATGTACGGCTACGCTAATCGCATGCGCCGTGGGTCACGCTGATCACTTGACGCAGAAGTATAAACCAGGCCTTAGCCTTACTGCCTAATGACTACAGCCCCATTGACACCCTCTGCTAGTGCATTGATGTAATTAACAGATGGATGTGCCAAAACTTTTTTTGGTTATTACACCCCCCCCCCCCCCCCCCTGCTACTGGAATCAGCTTCCAGAAATGATCATATGTGCTCCGTCATTGGGCACATTCAAATCCATGCTTCCCAAAAGCAAATGCAGCTGTTTTTACTCTATTCTGCTAACAGACATTGTTCTTATCAAGTGATAATACCTCAACTGGCCAGTCCAGTTCATTTTTGTGAGAATGCCTTTTCTACTGCATCTGTTATAGTCCCTCCAGAAAGCTCCCTCGCTAGTGTCCCTGTTCTCTGAGGTGGTATTTGCATTGAAATCAATCCATCTTTCTCTTGAGTCTAAATCACTTTAGGAGCTACGCGTCTTCCTCTTCTGTTACAGAAAGATCCTCATAGAGCAGCAGCTCTCACACTTTCTCTAAGACGTCACTCACTAACTCTGTGTTTAGACACCTGTGGCCCTTCAGTCAGGAATAAAAGGAGCCTCGGGGGGTTTCAGGGGCCTCACCTGATCTCCGTGGACCCTCTTCTTTCTCTTTCTTACAGTGTGTTTCTCTCCCAAGACTGCACATCAAACTAAACCCCCTGCTCCAGAAAAAGGCCCTGGAGGTTCCAGTGTCCCAGCATGCTTTGGGAATGTAACCGATTATTCTGAACGGTTGTTTAGACAAGTGTTTGAGGGCTGAGGGTAATCAGTTTGACCAGAGACACTGCTTTACAGAAAAGACTAACATGAAACCCTCCACCTCCCCTAGCAGGCATCAGGTGGATTTGGCTGCAGAAACTGAGGACTTGACCTTACATGAGTTCAGAAACTTACATTTGATTTCTTAGTCTCGCTGTTTCTTTCACACGGATCAGTTTGGTCTTATTTGCCTTTCTCTTTTTCTGATAGTAACTTGATTAGAACATGGTCCGTTACTGTCCTTCTAACTCCTACCGTGTGTGTTTTTGTTGGTTTAGGTGGAGATAGATGGAGAGAAATTTGAAGTGTCTGGAGAATGGAACTTGGCTTCAGCATTGCTGTCCGTCACCATCAACGACAAACACAGGACACTTCAGGTTCACAAACATACATTTACATAATCACATGTAGGAAATAATTGATTCTGGACCATTATTGAAAAGTTAGAAAGACAGGTAATGCACACTTTAAGTGGCAATATTTGTGCTATGGATCTAGTAATTGTTAGGTCCATCTGGCCAGAGGGCTTTAGAGGCCACATAAGGGTCATGGAGGTTTTGGCCCACCCAGATTGATCATTGGTCCACGCAATCCATCAAAGCTGAAAGAATATACTAATGGAGTGGAAAGTCACTGCTAAAGCTCATCTAAACATGTGTATTGTAAATATTTGACCTTAATGCAATTTAAATACAATATCCAGAGGTTATAGTAAATGTAAACATTTATTATTAACAGGGCTTGGTATTAACTTTTTTAATCCCCAGCCACTGTGTTTTCCAACCTTACTAGCCACTTGCCATTTTCACTAGCTACAATTTTGTTGTTTGGAAATATATATTATATGCATAAATTTGACTTTGGCATGCTAAAATGACTTGATTTAGATTTTGTGTTACTTCCACATGCCTCCTCTGTCATTTAACTTTTTTGTGTGTTGTGACCTTGCTCAATGAGCATAAGCAAATGGCTTGTGGTTTCATAGTGTCGCATTGCAATCAGTTTTATTTGATCTTTTAGGGCTTAACACTAAGAATGTACCATTTCCTTTCTCTGGTCACACCAAACTAATTATTTCCTTGTCACAAATTTTAAATAATGGGTATAAACAACTATAATATAACTTTTTATTCAACAAAAATGTTCTTATAAAACCAATTGACATTTTAAATAAATATTCTCATGTATCTAGAACTATACACAGTAGTTTGTCCAGGCTAAAGGTCCCAAATCACCAGTTAATTAAAGATAAATGGAGAGTTAATCTCGTAATAAAGCAATGTTATTATAAAGGATGATAATTAAACCACATGAACAAAAATGCATGCAATTTCAAAGAGAAATGATTACGCCAGTTGACTTTCGAAGCACAGTTGCTTCGTGCAAGGAAACGGGATATGGGAGCTTTTAAGCAATCGCACACTTCGTCAGTGAGTGAGGATCGCCTGTGTCTGACAGTGCGCCTGATCATCCTCTCATTCTGTATTTACCTGTTTTGTTTTTTTGCTCGCACAAACACTTATCAGTTGGGCTGCTTCTCGATTCTAAGATCACATTTGCACGCATATTGACAAACTTCTTAAACTAAAATACTAATCTTGTGACGAGCGAGCACTGGCAATTTATTTCAACCAGCCAAAGTGGCTAGAAGGGATGTCTGTCTAACCTGAAACAGGTGAAATCTACCCGCATTTGGCGGGTTGGCAGGTGTTAATGTCAAGCCTAAAGAAATGAGTTTAATTTAAAGTCAACTTAAACTAGTGGCGCAAGGTCTAGTCCAAATTTGAGCTCATGTTTTGCTTTCTTTGTTAAGTTTGTTGTATAAGATTGGAATATAAGTTATAAACAGCAACTGTAACTTTCTTACTGATAAACAATGATGAACGCTTATGTTCTGGGAAATATGGCAATATAGTTGCACAGAAAACAGGAATGTGTATTTCTCAAAATTCCGCCAACTTGTAGATTTATGGCCTCTCTACTGGTTATTCAACTTTAGTTCACCCGAAAATGACAATTCTGTCATCATTTACTCATCTTCTACTTGTTCAAAACCTATTTGTGTTTCTTTCTTTTGTTAAACATCAAGGAAAATATAATGAACAATGCTGGAAAAAAACAGCCATTGACCTCCATACTATTTTTTTATGTTCTTACTATTGATATCAATGGCTGCTTCCAACATTCTTCCGAATATCTTATTGAGATAAGCAGAAGAAAGAAATTCAGAGTTTAGAATCACATGAGTGTGAGTAAATGGTGGTTCACGGTTTTGGGCAAACTATCCATTTAACTAATATGTGTTGGTATGTGTGTTTATTTATGCATTCATTTTGAAAGTAGGCATGTAATTAGTGTGATAATCTACAGTTGACAGTCATTTATTTAATGTTATGCAAGACAAAAGCTGATTATGATTAAAAACTAGTAACTATTAATATAGAATGCGAATGTAATGACTGTGTTATTTGTTTATGTCTACTTTACTGTACACAATTATCTTCTATATGTTGCTGACTCCCAAAATCATATTTTGTGAAAAAGTTCTTTCTTGTGCCACCTATTTGTAACTGTAATGAGGTCAGCATACCAGTTCTGTAGACCTACAAAATGAATGGATACACTACATTTTGGACCAATTAAAATGAAGGATTAACCATTGCTGTGTTACATACCCACAACACTATATATACAGACACTAACGCACATTATGTCTTTCTGTGAATGCAGTGCCTGTCTCGGACAGCGGCTGGGGAAATCATCTTGCAGTATTTGGGCACTTCAGTAAGTCTTTAAACAAGCACCTTATAATGACATGTACTGATGTGAGCTGTGTGTTACCTTCTGGTATTAGCATGTGTTTTCAGTGATCCCATCACAAGTGCTTAGCTGAGATGCATTGTGACCACTTGTGTTGGGATTTGTTTGAGACCCTTTCGTCTCATTTCGTCACGCTCCACATCATTTTTGCAGGAGGGTACAGTGCAATGCACAAAAATTATTGTGGTTTATGAGCAAGTGGCAAATGAAAGTAAAAAAGATTTGACTTAAAATCTGTGTGTTTTGACACAGTTCAGCAAGTATAAATACCTTGTTTTAGTGTGCTTTCTCACAACACAACCCATAATGATCACATGTTAGGTAGAAGGTAGGTGGTCTTTCATGGCTGGTTGAATGGATTGTATGGACTTTAGTCTCACGTTTCTCCTGTTTTCAAATTCCCAACACTGTAAAAAAAAATAAATAAAATGACAGCTATGGTTGATGGAATTTAACCGTAAAAAATGTGGTAGTAACCTGAAAGATCCTTATCATACAATGTTTTGAATTACTAACATCTACACAACTTGAAAAAGGTAAGTTAACAAAAACACAACCCTTAGCAAGTGTGAGTGAAAAAATCATATGATGAACCAAAGCTCATCACTCATCACTAACAACTTGTCCCACAAGCAGAGATCACAAGCATACTAATATATAGATGGTTCTCAGTGTCATTTACATAAAAATTAAACACCATTACTGTAACACACACACATACATTTAAAGTAAAGAAACAAACTTTATTTATCAACATTAAATGTATTATAACATTCTAATGTGCATAACTCAAAAGAACAAAACAAACAAACTAAAAAGTGACATAGAAATGCATAAAAAGTAAAGTGTAATGCAGGGAATTGTGGGAAAGTGAGTTCATGATACAGTATACACTCACTGGCCACTTTATTAGGTTCACCTTACTAGAACTAAATTGGACCCACTTTTGTCTTCAGAACAGTTTTAATCCTTCGTGGCATAGATTCAACAAGGTACCAGAAATATTCCTCAGAGATTTTGGTCTATATTGACATGGTAGCATCACACAGTTGCTGCAGATTTGTGGGCTGTACATCAATGATGCGAATCTCCAGTTCCACCACATCCCAAAGCTGCTCTATTATTAGGATCTGGTGATTATGGAGGCCATTTGAGTAGAAAACCAGTCTAAGATGATTTACGCTTTGTGAAAGAAGATGGGTACACTGTGGTCATAAAATCATGATTATGGTCAGCAACAATACTCAGGTAGGCTATGGCATTAACACAATGCTCAATTGTTGCTAATGTGCCCAAAGTGTGCCAAGAATATATCCCCCACACCATTACACCACCACCACCATCAGTTTCAGCCGTTGATACAAGGCAGGATGGATCTATGCTTTCATGTTGTTGCCAAATTCTGACCCTACCTTCCAAATGTTGCAGCAGATATCGAGACTCATCAGACCAGGCAACGTTTCTCCAATCTTATGTTGTCCAATTTTGGTGAGCCTGTGCAAACTGCAGCCTCAGTTTCCTGTTCTTAGCTGACAAGAGTTGCACCCAGTGTGGTCTTCTGCTGCTGTAGCCCATCCGCCTCAAGGTTGGGCATGTTGTGCATTCAGAGATGCTCTTCTGCATACCTTGGTTGTAAACAAGTGGTTATTTGAGTTACTGTTGCCTTTCTATCATCTCGAACCTGTCTGGCCATTCTCCTCTGACTTCTGGCATCAACAAAGCATTGTGCCCACAGAACCGCCGCTCACTGGATATTTTATCTTTTTCTGACTATTCTTTGTAAACCCTAGTGATGGTTGTGTGTGAAAATCCCAGTAGTTCAGCAGTTTCTAAAATACTCAGACCAGCCCGTCTGGCACCAACAAACATGCCACGTTCAAAGTCACTTCAATCCCCTTTCTTCCTTATTCCGATGCTTGGTTTGAACTCCAGCAGATCATCTTGACCATGCCTAAACGTATTGAGTTGCTGCCATGTGATTGGCTGATTTGAAATTTGCGTTAACGAGCAGTTGAACAGGTTACCTAAAAAAGTGGCCAGTCAGTGTGTATTAAGGAAACTTACTGTTAAACAGATTATGGATTTTTCACTGTAGCAATTTTACAGTTCTTTTTACTGTTGAAATTTTTTTTTTATTACATTATTTACAGTAGTCGATAAACTTAAGAATAAGGGACAAATAACATTGTAATATCACTAGGAAAGGTTGTGGCTAATCAAACACAGTCTGAGTTAAGCATAATAATGATGCCATGTGCAACATAAAAGTCATGTTTTGTTTTGAATGGCCTGTTTTTCAACAGGATTTTACACTCATGCGATTTACATGAGAATGAGGAAACAAAGGTGATTGAAGCTCATGGTTCAGTATGCCATTTCTACGTACTGAATGCTTATTTTTCCGCTATGCCTAGGTATATTCAAATATTCATTATCTAAGAATCTAATCTAATTAATACACTGGGAGAATGGGAAAGTCCAGTGAAATGATATTATTAGAATAAAATTGAACATGATTTTCCCAGCTCCTGATGATTTCATAGGTATGTGTGCGCACCAATGTAGCTATGGTGGTTATATTTGTTTTCGTAAACATGCCTTAAAATATGTTTGCATGTGTGTTCATGATCATTCTGTGGTGTTTCTCGCTGTACCTCATGCTGAGTGATATATGCTTTAATATGTGACTTGCTGGGCTGTGTATCCTGTCTTTACACTCCAGTTGATCTGCCAGACATTCACACATGTAAGCACATGGAGACTCTTACACTCCTCAGTGCAGTCAGAGAAACGTGCAGGTGTCTAAACCCAACTACAAATCAAACCAAGCTGTCCCGTTTTTGTTTTCCCGAAGCCACCAAAACAATCAGCATCAACGTTTTGCTAGCTTAAGCAAATAAACAGGGCTAAAAACACAGTAACTCTGTAAAACACAAGGAAATGCCGGTTTCCAGACTGCACACGCGTGGGCTTCATGGGGGGTCTCGGCTTCAAAGGTCTGCTGAGGGGGTTTGTTTCAAAGTTTTCCTGGGGTCAAGGCTATTATGGGATGCCTTCCGTTCATTCTGTGTTTACAGGTCAGAGGGGCTGTGGTCATCTGTGCCTTTCAGGTCCACCAGAAACAAGGTTTTTTAACAGTTTTTGGGGGTTTAATTTAATTTTTTTTTTTGATTTTCAGAAATTCTGTTAAACTTTCAGTATAGCACCTCAAACTGCATTCAGTAACCTGATTTAGAAGTAAAAAAAAATAGTGAGATAAAAAAGGAGAGCCTTCTGAACTTATCTGCAGCTCAAATTCGCATATTGTCCATCTTAAATGGTTTGTCATACTTGCCAGCCTGATTTCACAAGAAAACATAAGTATTTTACGTTTTGTCAGTTTAGTGACTAGTTTGTACGAATTTGTATGAATTCAGTCGTACAAAAATGTACGATTTAAAAAAAAAAGTTGGTGTGGCACCCAACCCAACCCCACCCCCAAACCCAATCGTCATTGGGGGATGAGCAAATCGTACTAAATTGTACAAATTAGATCGTATGAATTTATACAAATTAGCCACTAAATAAAAAAGGTACGAATTTCTGTGAGCGTTGGAATTGCCACATCCCAAAATATTGAACAAATTATGATGATAAAAAAGTACATTTATTTGTTTAGTTTTTTCTCTGTTGCAGGACGAGCTTCATTTAAACAAAAATAAATCTATATAAATGTAAAGTTATCATTGCATTTTAATCTCAATCAAAACAAACATACTGCATGCATTTTACAGTAACAGTAGGTTTTGATTTAAAATATTTAAAGCAAAACACAATTGTTTTCAGATTTGTGAAAGTCTGCTCTGCACAGTAATACCTTTTTTTGCTTTATTAACATGAACCAGCATGTACAGTTTTATTATACAACAAAATCACTTTGCATTCCTTAACAAAAAGGATTAAATGAGAAAAGAAATTAAATAAAACATTATAATTAAAAGAAAAGAAAAAGAGGAGGGGGCATATAATTATCAAATTACATACAAAAATATTTTATGCATATTTTTCAATTTGAATTATTAACAAAAGATATTAAACGCAATTTTAGTACATAAAATGCATGTATACAAACATTTTTATGCAAAGATGTTAAAGAAGCGTATATTAACTGTTTTAATTGCCTTTCTATGTTTAGAAGTCACCTTTATATACATTTAATCTCTTTTTCTAGCACCATGAAATGAGGTTAGCTTTTTGCAAAGTTGGATTTGTGTATGTGACATTTACATAATAATAATAAAATAAAGTGTGACGCAGTGGCGCAGTAGGTAGTGCTATCGCCTCACAGCTCAGCTAGGTCAGTTGGCGTTTCTGTGTGGAGTTTGCATGTTCTCCCTGCGTTCGCGTGGGTTTCCTCTGGGTGCTCCGGTTTCCCCCACAGTCCAAATACATGCAGTACAGGTGAATTGGGTAAGCTAAATTGTCCGTAGTGTATGAATGTGAATGAGCGTGTATTAATGCTTCCCAGAGATGGGTTGCAGCTGGAAGGGCATCCGCTGCATAAAACATGTGCTGGATAAGTTGGCGGTTCATTCCACTGTGGCGACCCCAGATTAATAAAGGGACTAAGCCGAAAAGAAAATGAATAAAATAAAGTAATAAAAATAAAAGCAACATCTTTTAAAGAGCAATCTTTAACACAATAACCCAAAACTACATGTTTATAAGATAAGAAAAATGTTTTAAAAATATTATGAGCAATAAAAGCTTCAACATTAATCCAAAAATGTTGAGTATATTGGCAAGACCAAAATTAATGTGAAATAGTTTCATTAAAGCTTTCACAAAAACAGCATTCTAAATTTTTTATTTTTGTAGAAATATTTTTGTAGGGTAAACTCTATGAATTAATTTAAATGATATTTCTTTAGCCTTATTTGTAATGAAAAATATTGAGGTAATGCCCATACTTGAGTCCAGTTTACATTAGTAAAGATATTGTTCCAGTAAAAAACAACATAAGGCATAGATGTATTGTCTTTTAAGATTAAAGATCTAATTTTGATTGTTAGGCTTAAATCTAGAGAAACAGATAAAGCCGACTGAGGTCTATTCAGGTCTTACACTGAATACTGCTTTTGTACAGCATATGTATACCAGCAGGTATCGCCCCCTTTAGTATCGTAAATTCCTGTAATGTAATAGGAAATTTGTATCTTGCGATGAATTCTGTAAATGTATATAGTGTTCCTTTATTATCAAATAATTGACTAATTAATATTAGTCAGTTGCTAAACCAATTGTGAAAGAATAGTGACTTATTTCTATACAAGATATTGGCATTATTCCAAATAAGAAAACTATGTGGGGAGAAGTTGTTTATAAATAGGCCTCTATGTCGTAAGCACTTGTAGGGGAATATTAAAGATGCACATTAATACCTGCACAAATAAAAAATGTAGGTAGTACGAATGAATGAAAATGCAAATTCACTCCATGACAGTAGATGACACTAAAGGAGTGGCATTATTATGTTGCATCAGGCAATCAAAAGAAACATAATAGGCGTTATATACGATCAGCTCTTTTCACAGGTATATACTGATATACCCCCACCGCTAATATGTAATTTAGAATTTATGTATTTTGAACAGTCAGTTCACACTGCGAGGCTTAGCACTCAAATCAAAAACAAGTGATATATGGGCACTGCTGTGGGTAACACATTACAAGTAAAGCGAGTTACAGAAGGGTGAGGAGGCTGTATGAGTGCTGTTATTGCAGAATATTGCACAGATATCAGCCAATCAGATTCGAGAACCAGACAGAGAGTTACGTAATACTAATATTTAAGTTACTTAAAGGGCCACGAAACCCCCCTGTCTCAGCAGGGTGTTTTCACACCTTTAGTTTGGAAAAAGTCAGGAAAGTGGGTGTGTCTAGCTCTGGGAGTGTGGGAGTGTCGGGGGAGGGAAAGAGGGAAGGATTTGCAAAAATGGGAGTTTTCCTTTGGGCTTGATTTTCACAGGCAAAATAAACACAGGCGCAGGAGAGAAAGACAGTGACTGTGTTTACATGGACATCAGTAATCAAATTATTTGCAAAATTATTAATTTGTTGACTTTAACTGCAGTTTAGCACTTTCACTTATTATTTAGGAACATTTCCTGCATGTCCCTCGTGACAAACGAGATATTGTATGCAAGGACCTGCTGGAGAGTGGAGATTTAATCGAGTGTTTGATACTGCATGGCGAATGGGAGGAAAAATCCTCAGCATTTCTCGCTAACTTAGATGCACTTGGTAGGTAGCGTCAGAAAGCTGTGTATGTATCCTGTCACAAAATGAGGCGAAAATACTACACGACGGTAAATGTTTGATTGCGGTGTTTACATGTTTACATTTGGAGAGCAGCATTTACAGTGGATCTTTCAGTCTATAATATTGTACTATAATACTGCAGTGATATTAACAGACTGTAAACTTAGTACCTCAATCATTTTGACTAAGGTATGTCTTTAAAAACTGAAGGAGCACTGCTGACGATACAAACTAACTTTGCCATCTGAATAAACAAACAAAGGGCACTGCTCTCGCACACACTTACCAGATTTGTAGACAGGACAATCCATACAAACTGGAGCCGTGTCTTTTTTGAAAGGAGACGAGCGGCAAATCCGAATTTCATTTCCAGATGAAAACGCTTCCGAAAAGCTCTTGGGTAAAAAAATGTTCCCTACAAACGCATTTCTGTTGTATGTCGCGTGCACTGTATTCCACACGTGAGTCCAGCTGCACTCTCATAGCGGGGAAATGAAAACAAAACCTTCGTTGCAGCACGTTAATAAACGCAGCACAATAATAAATGCAACACTGACGACCCATGTCTCCAAAATCTTGTTTTTCCACTTGTTTTGGCAACACAATGTGGCGTCTCTCTGTCGTCTGAACACTGTAACAGCTAAAACAGTCTTTGAAGCTATCATGCATAGGTACAGACATCTACTCTCCACACTGGTATACACACAAATATCTAATCGGCGTGACGCCACTTCAAAAATTCGTTTCAAACCGGAAGAACGAATTTGTTAAAAAAAACGCAAAAACAACCAATTTTTACTTTTTAGTGAAATACATGTGTCCTAATAGTGTTTATAGCAGCGTGGGACACATATATGACTGTCAACAGCTCAAAAAATGTGTTTTGGTGTTTCGTGACCCTTTAAATATATTGCGAGTTACTTTTTATTTGAATAAATAAAACGTAACGGATCATTTACCATGAAAAGTAATGTTCACCAATGCTGCATATGGCATATTATAATGATTTGATCAGTTTTAGCTTGAAATTAAGTTTTCTCCTCTAAGTACTTATTATGCAGTCTTTGTCGTCATCTTGTGGCAGAACATCAATCGTCTTTGCTTTGCTCAGTATGACAGGCTGATGGATGCAGATGCGCTGTATCTCTGAAATTTTTAATATTTTACAATAGGCACTATGCTTATAAATAAACAGCATAGTTGTAATCTAAAATACTACAATCCCACCTAAAAAAAGCCTCAAAAGTACATTATGTTGTCCAACAGCAGCAATATTGGTCAAACTGTAGTAAATTAATTGATATGCTATCACTCTCTGTGGGCGGAGTAATACAGAAGAGTGAGGAGGCTGTATGAGTGCTGTTATTGCAGAATATCACATAACTCAACTAGTTACTTTTTTGGTGAGTAACTCAATATTGTAATGCATTACTCTCTAAAGTAACTTTCACCAATGCTGCATATGGCCATAAAAAGTCATCAGATTATGGCCATATTTGCATGCAGTGTGAATGTAGCCTTCCTTTTTACAGACTTAGGGAATATTTACACATTTTAAGACATTTTTCCAGTGGTGTTTGTGTGCAACTGTGGAAAACATCAGCTTAAAAAAATAAGCAAAAAAAAATCAGATTGACATCTGGCAGAAAAACACGTATGCTTATTTTAAATTAAGTCAATAGGGCCCGTATGGTGTACAGTTTAAGCAAATTTTTTGATGCACATATTTGCATACTTTAGAGGCTAAAATCAGCCACAACCCCTAAGTTTCTCTAGAATAGAGATATTTGCAGCAGTGTAGCCCTTCTGGCAGGTTTAGTCATATATTCAGTGAAGTTTCATCATGTTTTCTGCAGCATTTCCTGCAGGTATGATTGGCTTGCAGGATGCGTCATGAACATTATAGATGAACACCTCAAACTGAGATTCACTCATCCTTAATAATCCATATCCATCAATAATAACTGTCTGTAGCAGATGTAGTTTTTTCTTTGAAACTCTGTGTCTTCCTTAACCTCAAAAGAACAGTAGACTAGCTTTTTAAAGCAATGCTTCTTTTTAACTAGTTTTAAAATCCAATATGCAAATCACAAATGTACAGTGACTTGGAGGAAATACAAGTCTTCCCAGTGGTTTATCAACTGTAAATAAAAATTGTGGTCTCCACACTTCATTACACAACAAACACTGCTAATTCTAGATGCCTTTTAGATAACTGCGTCTGCTAACTGAATAAGCATAAAAATAATTGTCCTTAAGCATTAAATAAGCATATTAGATTTAATTCCGAAGTTTACTAAGGTAATTAGTATAATTAGTGTATAATTAAATTTGCCTTAGTCCCACTAGTGATGATATACAGCCATATCGCACTGCTACTCATGTGATATTGCATTTATACAACAGTTCAATGGCATAATCGTTTATATAAAAAAGAAAATCAATTATGGAGATTCTAAAAACCAGGGCTTAATTTGTGCCAGAACACGCCGAATCGGGCACTTCTGAAATCTGATCCGGCACCTCATTTTACCGATCCCCCTCATCAACGGCCCTCCACCCCCGTCCGATCCCCAACCCTCTTCACCTCTTTACTTTCGTCCGCGACACCCCCGCCCCGCTCACTTTCGTCCGCGACACCCCTCCATCCCCGCTCCTCACTTTCATGCGTGACACCTCTCCATCCTCAGGTAACATGCCGGATCCGTTACCCGGATCTGTTTCAGGACCTCGCAATTCACAAATTAAGCACAGCTAAAAACCCTTTTGTATGAGGGACTACTTTCTTCCGCCATTGATTCATATCTGCAGCTGATGTCAGAACAGCAGAAACCGTTTTTAATTCACCAACGTCACTTTAAAGTTAGTATTTGGATGATTCTAGCGTAATATCTAAGTTGATGACAGGTGATTTTGGTTACATCTTAAGATTATAAGGCTGAATGGCATGAAATGCCATTTAGAGACATTTCCCAGTATTTCTCTGTTGTTATCGGGATGTCACAGTTATTAACCCCAAAAAGCCAAAGCAAAGCAAACATTAGCAGATTACTATGCATACATTCAAAAAAATCGACTAATGCTGTTCACACCAGAAATGGAAGAACCATCAAGCATGAGTTATTTACATGTTAATTAAATGCAAAGATGCAAATAGACATCTTGCGGCGCGATATGTGCAAATGAGGCGTCATGAGTTGATCGTTTTGCGCAATTGACGTGTGAATCGCTCTTGATGGAAAATCTAAACTTCAGCGGATATTCACGCCACAGTAACCAATCATTAGCTTGCTCTTGTAGTGGTGTGATTATGACGTAGCTCCTGTTGTTGCTGGCCAGGGGGAAAATCCTCCTGCCGACACCGGTCAACAGTTCATCAATGTGGGCTCTGCTCAGTCTGCTTCCATTATCCAGGTTAAGTTTCTGGAGGAGTTTACGAACTCACAAAGCTAGGTGCACCTCAGAATGGATTTAGTGGATTCAGACATGGCTCCAAACAAATCGATGCTGTTTTTCAGCCTTTATAAAGCACATAAACACAGCTACTCTCTCAATAAAATCCATGTTAGCCATTTAGCATCGAAGCTAGAGTTACCAGGCAGACAGAAGCCCTGCCTATGACGCAAATTCACATCTATTGTAAAGTGAATTTGACGTGCGAATGAAGTGTTCATGTGCGAATATCACGATGTATCCGCACGTGCCGCATCTGGTGTAAACACAGCATTATAATGTCATTTACCTGTTTAATAATGATTTGATCAGATGTAGTTTAAAATTACGCTGATTATTATGAAATTTCTGTCGCCGTCTTGTGGCAGAACATCAACAGTCTTTGCTCTGCTCAGTATGACAGGCTGATGGATGCAGACACACTGTATCTCTGAAATTATAAATATTTAAAATAGGCACTATACTTATAAATATAGTGCATAGTTGCTAAACAACTACATTCTCACCTAAAAAGCCTCAAAAGTACATTGTTGTCCAACAGCTGCAATATTTGTCAAACTGTAGTAAGTTTATTAATCTGCAGGTTGTATGAGTGCTGTTATTGCAGAATATTGCATGGCTATCAGCCAATCAGATTCTAGAAATAGACAGAACTGTTGTGTGTAAAAAAATATATATATATATATGTGTGTGTGTGTGTGTGTGTGTGTGTG
>CAIGQZ010032813.1:706513-718734 GCA_903798205.1 Danio tinwini
CTATCTATCTATCTATCTATCTATCTATCTATCTATCTATCTATCTATCTATCTATCTATCTATCTATCTATCTATCTATCTATCTATCTATCTATCTATCTATCTATCTATATATATATACACACACAGAGTTAAAGTCAGAATTATTATATTTTTCTTTTTTAAATATTTCCCAAATTATGTTTAACAGAGCAAGGAAATTTTCACAGTATGTCTTATTTGTTTTATTTCGGCTAGAATAAAAGCAGTTTTTAATTTTTAAAAAACCTTTTTAAGGTCAATATTTTTTGGCCCAATATTTTTTTTGATAGTCTACAGAACAAACCATCGTTATACAATAATAATAACTTGTCTAATTACCCTAACCTGCCTAGTTAACCTATCTAACCTAGTTAAGCCTTTAAATGTCACTTTAAGCTGTAGAGAAGTGTCTTGGAAAATATCTAGTAAAATAGTATTTACTGTCATCATGGCAAAGATAAAAGTAATCAGTTATTAGAGATGAGTTATTAAAACTATTATGTTTACAAATGTGTTGAAAAAATCTGCTCCTTCTTAAACAGAAATTGGGGAAAAAAAATTATTCAGGGGGGCTAATAATTCTGACATCAACTGTATACATACATACATACATACAGTGCATTTTTGCAGTTTCACGAAAACAAAATGTGGATTAAAAATTATGTATTTCCAAAGTCTGTGTTGACAAAGGTAATGAGTTTTTAAAATGTGTTTGAGGCAGTTAAATAAACGTGCAAAAAGTCTACAAATCTTTCAAAAGTATTGCAACATTATTATTTACATGAGCACTCCTGTGGGCTATTGTTGAATTTTTATTGATCTTTGTCAGAATAAAGCACAAGTGTGCAATAGACATTATACTGCTGAAATGTTGGGTGAAATGTATGCGAGTTTGATGATATGCTAATGATACACAGGGCAACTTTTTAAGTGATGTTGCTTGGCTCCTGAAAACAGGCAACAAAATTGTATCTGGATTCGGTTGCCTTAATTAGTTGCCCTGTGTCTCACTTGGTTGCCTGTTGATGGCATCATTTCCCAAAATTGCCGTTCAACATTGCTTTAAAAGTTGCCATGTTTATCATTAGTTTTACTCTTATGAGTGGCTGTCTTTTTATTTAGTCATTTTGTTCTTGATGCTTTTCTGTATTTCATCATATTGAGATGCCTGTGTATGTTTTTCTGTTTCTTGTGTTCAGTTTAAGTTGCGTGTGCTGAGTAAACTGGCAGCGTCTCTCAGTAAACACATGCCGGAGAAGGTTCCAGAAGACACCAGCAGTATCCTCCGCTCTCCAATGCCAGGCTCTGTGGTGGCAGTATCCGTTAAACCAGGGGATACGGTAAGTGGCTCACTGTACACAGTCCAGACACAAGGCACTCTGTAACAATATTTATCTCTAGATAGACATTTAATCTAGATTGCCTAAAAGTCTGTAGATGAAATCTTAAATGTCATTTAAACCAAAGAAGGTGACCCCAGAATATTACATACAGTACATATACATTCACGGCCACTTTATTAGGTACACCTGTCCAACTGCTCGTTAACGCAAATTTCTAAACAGCCAATCACATGGCAGCATTTAGGCATGTAGACATGGTCAAGTCGATCTGCTGCAGTTCAAAAGGAGCATTAGAATGGGAAAGAAAGGTGATTTAAGTGACTTTGAACGTATCGTTGTTAGTGCCAGATGGGCTGGTCTGAGTATTTCAGAAACTGTTGATCTACTGGGACTTTCACACACAACTATACTAACTATCCAGTGAGTGGCAGTTCTGTGGGTGCAAATGCCTTGTTGAAATCAGAGGAGAATGACCAGACTGGTACGCAGAAGAGTATCTCTGAACACACAACACGTCCAACCTTGAGGCAGATGAGCTACAGCAGCAGAAGATCCCACCGGCTGCCACTCTTGTCAGCTAATAACAGGAAATTGAGGCTACAAATCGCACAGGCTCACCAAAATCACATAAGATTGGAAAAACGTTGCCTGGTCTGATGAGTCTCGATTTCTATTGTGCCCAAAAACATGGTGGTCTAACTCAGCTTAAACACTCCTGATCATGCACAAAAATCCAATTTAGCCTGTTTAGGATGAGTTAGACCGACATGTTTTTGGGTACCGGTGTTCTCCTTGATAACGACTATTGACATTAAATGCTGCCTTTTCAAGTGCTTAAATAAGTTGCTGGTTGAGTTAAAAGCAGTCGAAAGTTCTTTAGAGACTGGACATAGACTGTATTTCAAAGCAATATTTTTGTTTTTACGCTCAATGAAATCAAAGTACAGTAATGTCTGTATATCCCCCTGAAGAAGCAGCCACTCTCATCAGCAGTTATTTCAGCTCACATTCTCCAGTAATTTAAAAGAACATGCTTATTAACTGACATTGCAGCAGAAATCGTGATTTAAAAGAAACATTTTTTCTTACTTTAGTAACTGTAATTAAATTACACAAATTTAAAATGCAATACGTGACATTACTGCATTCCACAGAAATATAATTAGAATACAGTAACACGTTACTGTGGAACGCGTTACACCCAACTCTATTAGTGAGTTTGAATTTGGATCATACGGTGGTAAAATTTTCATGGATTTTGTAACTGTTAAGAGCAGTTGCACAGTTCATAGGTTTAAATACTCGTTTGTTTTTGAACCAAAATGATTGGAGCAGTGTTAAAGTCCCCTAAGCAGGTGTTCATTAAATGATCTCCTTTTCTGTTCCCCAGAACAATAAAAACAATACAAGGTTAAAAACATGAACAAATAAGGCCAGAGTTTTCCATACTAAGTCAACTATTCCTTCAGATGACATGATTTGCATTTGTTAAAGCTGACTGGGCACTATGGTGTGACAAAATGTGTATGCGTGAGTGTACGTGTCGGAGTGTGTGTTTGTGTGCTCGTGTTGCAGTCGAGTTGAATGGAATTTGTCCTGAGTCAGTTTGTTAATGACTTATATATGATGCGCAGACCAACTGGCTCCAGTTAATACATCCGAGCCCTTCCAGTAAAACATCTCATTCGCTCACTCAGCCACGTCATACACACAAGAGCACTGCAACCAAGAGCTCTCACACTGATTAGTCACCGCACACACACACACTCACACAGTAGTGACGTCACACCTGATATCAGCACTTCTGTATAGATAAGACAGAAATTAGTCCTTGTGGATGGAAGGAAACGGTAATTCCTCAGTGCTCGCTTATTTCCATAATCCATTTCCCTAATGGAGAGTTTGATGGATATAAACAGAGATTTCTTTTATTGATTCTTTTCCCTTCTCCTCTCGCGTTATGGCCAGCTTTGTGCATTTGTTAAGCGTTATCACTTTTCAAATGCACGCGCCTTATGAAATGATATTACAATATTCCCCTGCTCTTTGGGCCGAGGTCGATTTATGTATTAGACCTGCACGATCTGTGAAGTTAATAAATATGCAGAGGGAAGATATTTTGTGAGTCATATAGTTTTTTTTTGGTGTTATTAGAAAGTAGTCATTGTAGAATACCTGATGTGTGTTTTTTGTTTTGTTGTTGTTGGTTTGTTGTGAAGGTTGCAGAGGGACAAGAGATCTGTGTGATTGAAGCTATGAAGATGCAGAACAGCATGACCGCAGCCAAGACGGCCAAGGTGAGCTCAGTCAAACACACACTTACTGATACATAATCCTCTTCACTGCTCTGTGTATCAGAAATCGATATGACATAAAGAACATGCACTTTCACATACCTCAGCTGCATTATAATAGCCAACAACACCATGAGAGAGAGATATAGAGAGAGAGAGAGAGAGAGAGAGAGAGAGAGAGAGACAGTGAGGGGCCACAGTCCATTATCCACACTTGTGCTCTGAGCAGACCACTCAGGTACTGTGAAAAGTCTCTCCCTATTTGTCAGAGCTCTGAAACCAGATTGCGGTCATGCCGTTTATGGCTTCATTGATGGATGGTGGGAAATTTTATTTTACGTCAAGCTAGGGTTTTAATCGTCGATAAGAAGAATACTATAAAGACTTATTTTTGTAATTTCCAATAAACTAAATGTTAATTACAATTTTAATTTCAGCTAGTTGATTCCTCATTTAAATAAGTAAAATATACAAACAAAATGACAGCTTTAACGTTATGAACTAAAACCTAATTCAAAATGATAGTGAAAGCTTTAATAGTGTGTATGTGGTACTAAAATACCGTTGTTTTATGCAGATTTAAGGCTTTTCACAGTGAGTGTAGTGCAGTGCAGCATTAGTTCTACAATTAGCATCAAGCTAGAAGCTACACATCAGTTTACTGTGTATGAAATTGCATGCTTCCAAACTATTTAGTATGCTAAAAACATTAGTATATCCAAATTCATATTATTCGATAAACAGTATGCCATGACCTACTACTTCTGGCAAGAATCTGAAGTGCGCACCCAATGGACGCTACACCATCCTATGAGGTCACGTGAGAGAATTCATGAATGGGAGTAAAGCGACAACTAAAAAGATACATATTTTCTAATAAATCTATTTATTTTATTAGCAAAAATGTTTATACACAAATGCTAATTTTTGTTTCTTATTAATAAAAAAAGAAACCTTTCTTTTTTTTAAGCCTGTTTCAAATTTTTTTGTAAAGATTTGAAATATTATTTGGATACAATGTCTACCTCCAGTAATGTTAAAGCTTTAAAATCAGCAACACTCTGTGAATCTTACAGTATTATCTTTTTTCTATGATACCCAGGTGACGGTATTTGTGTGACCTTTTATACATCACTGTGACCTTGCTTAAGGATAGATTTCAAGTGATCTGTTGTAATTTATATTACTCCTGGCATCATTTTTTGTTTCTCTTTTTGTTTTACTTTGTTCTGTTGCCTATTTTTTGTTGTTATAGGATTTATACCTTTTCTGTATATTTTTGTACTCTTGAACATTCCAATAAAAAAAAAAGTACAGTGACAACTAACGCGGGTAGGTCATGTGATAATGACAATTGGCGGATGAAGTACGTCCGAATTCCATTCATACTCACGTTTATACTATAATCATAGAACATATTTTTCTAATGGTCGTGTAGTAAATTCAAATTCAGATGTAGTTTAAACCAATTTTAACACAATAACAAGTTCTACAATTGCAATTTAAAGTGCTTTTGATTGTATAAAAGCTAGACATGAACACTACCTGCTTAAAGAGATCACACAAAAATTACAATTCTGTCATCATTTAATTGCCATTCACTTGTTAAAAAGACCTATTTAAGTTTCTTTTTTAGTTTTTCCAAAAGTAGATCATTTGAAAATGTTGGTTGCTGGAACCCACTGACTTCCAAATCATTTTCTACTATGGACTAGGCAGGGCTCGGTATATGATTCTGGTGCTATGATAACCTTGAATAAAAAATCACGGTTTCACAGTATTGTGATTACTGCTCTAAAATATATTTTTTTTAATGTCTGGGTAAAAAAATACAACTTTTTCCCCTTTGAACACAATATATTTTATTTTAAGAAATATTAAAAATATTTTGGAGCAGTAAACATGTGAGGCTAAATAATTCAAATCAATTATTGACTTCTGCTGTCTTCATTAGTTTCAAAAACACAGATTTCTTTACATTTTAAAATGGAATCTTTGAATATCTTTTCTGCTGGAGATACTGTTGTCCTAAAAAACTAACAAACAAACAAATAACGTAAAAATTAAATCTTACATATACCCTAGGAACTTTACCATAGAAAATGTTGGCGGTTTTAAAACCTTGACTTTTCCAAACTGCGGTAAACCTTAAAAACAGTTATTGTCTTATGCTTATTATGGAGGTCCATGGGTCCCAACAGCAAGCATTATTCAAAATATCTTCTTTTGTTCAGTGTGAGAAAGAAACTTAAAAAGGTTCAAAACCACATGAGGGAGAGTGAATGTAATTTACACTTTTGGGCAAACTACCCCTTTAACATTTCTTATATAAATATAAAAACCTTTATTCTACAAAGGACTGATATCGTCATAGCAAAATATCTTTAATTTGGCTCATAATTTTTCATCGCAAGAAATGAACTCAGAATGAGGAAACAGCATGCTATTTTCCAGAGGGGCAGGAGTTATGATTGCATAATTGATCACTATCACAAATCATATCACAAACGTTCTCTGACTCGTAACACATGTGCAAATAAAAGAATGGATGCACAGAGCTCTGTATGCTGTTTCAAGTGTTCAGTTTGCACATTTCACTAGACAATTTACAGAAATATTAATATTCAGTATACTGAAATATGTAGTAAATTTGTTTTCAGTGATACAATAATGAAAACATGAATATTCACTGTATTTTCTTTTCCAGAGTACTTTATTTTTACTCTGGTTTTTAAAGCAACACCAATAATCTGGCTCTCTTGAATAGCTCCAGTGGGAGCTATTGTTTTGATTTAAGACTATCATTGCAGTGTACATTCACACCACTTATTTATACTCAGTGTGAAAGATTCTTTACTTTGTTTTCTTCCGATAACACTTAACATTTGAAGTAAAATTTAGAACATTTACAAAGGGTAAAATAAAAATTGAAACATTAAAAAATTTAAATTGAATGTTTCTGAAGGTTCTATTGATTTGTGATATTTACTGGATGTCAGTAACAACTAAAGCAATCCATACAATAAAAGGAAGCTAAAATAATTTGTTTAGAAATTAAGCTATCAGCAGGGCCAGATGGAATCTGCGGACGTTTTTTGCTATTTCTGCGGAGAATTTTGGTAAAAATCTGCGGAATTATTTTAAGAGTATCATAACTAAAAACTTAAAATGTGAAATAAAAAATAATATCTTTTTAACGTTAATTTAATGTTTAAAATGCAAATCCAATTAGACTAACAGTAAATAGTTAACTGTAAGTAAATAAACAGAATTAATGATGGGCTAAAAATCTGCGGAAAATCTGCGGAATTCTGCGCGCGCAGATTCCGTGTGGGCCTAGCTATCAGTAATAAAATGAAATGACACATAAAAAACTGCCCAGACAGCAGCTGAAATCTCTCCGTAGTTTAAAAAGCAGACCTACCCCTCATCTGTGTAAATTATTATTAGCTGCTTCAGTCCAACATCTACATTGTTAGGAGGATGAAGATGAAACCGGGGTAGGCATTTCAGCAGGACATGATCATACACACAACCAACAAACTCTCGGTTGGTTTCAGAAAAGAATAAAGCTACTAGAATGGCTCAGCCAGTCACATGACTCAAATGTAAAAGAAAATAAGAACTAAAGGGCAGAGTTTAAGAGGCGTCTTGAAGCTGTCATTACTAAAACTCAAAGCATTAAGTACATTTAAGCAGTTCAGTGCCATTAGTACCATTTCATTGTTATTACAACTAATTTTTATGGATTTGTTTTTTGTTTTGTTTTATTTGAATGTTTGTATTTTTTTTTTTTTTGACAAAATCTGGTAAAATTTTATACCAACAGCTTCTTTAGAAATATATTTACCAGGAAAAATTATGACGTGTTCAATACTTGTAAATAGGCTGTATCTGAAATCACCCCTGATGCTAGTGGCTCTCAATCAAAGGGCCTCGGCAAACTTCCAGGGGGAACCAAAAATAAAGATGTGCATTAAGTAAATTAAAATGCTACAAAAATAAGATCTACAACTTTAAAGTGACATCGTGTTTTTAAAGTACATATCAGCTTGAAAGCCCTTCAAAGATAATTTCAGATGAAACAAAATGCCCTTTACACTAAACCGGCTTATTAAAATCTTTAAACTGAAAATTTGAAATCCTAACATATATTTATGCATGTTAAAACTATATAGATTGTAAACAAAGAGGGTGGAAGACATTTCTGCACTTTCACTGTATCAAAATGAAAAGAAAATATGCCAACCTGAGATCCCCTTTTTGTGATGCAGTACCAAGTCAATGCACATCCTGGTTTCATGATGCAAGTTTTTGAGAAATGTTTTTAAAAGGTTTTCAATTCAAATCAAACACCATTTCCCAATGTCAGACTACTTTACAAATATTGGGAAAAGTATGGTTCATATCACTTAACCATACACCAAAATAGGGGGTGCCCTTATATGTCCACCAATGGAAACTTGATGTCATCTGGTAGTGAAAATTACCTGTGGTTTTACTACAAATAAGTAAAACAAAAAGACTAGTTATTGTGAAACTATGATGACCACAGTTTAACCATTTTTAAACACCAAGTTATGTGTTTAAAACTTTACTTGAAGGGGTGCTCGTAAGACTGTCATGAATTGTTATATAATTGTGACATGACTCTTATTGCATTTTATTTTTCTGCATTTTTAGATTTTATGCATGCTTATGAGGACTGTCATTAAGTGTCATTTGCTCAGTTATGTCATTTTTTTAAAGTGAGATGTCTTTATGACAACATGACATTATCAAGACATCATAACTTTCATCATAAATCTGTCATAAATAGTTTTTCATGAAACTTCATAAATGTTTTTCATAAATGTGTCAATTAATTTTATAAAAGCATTAGTAATATTTTTCTTGACCTCAAATGCAGTGTTACAGATTGAATTTGTCATTAATGTCATTAATATTAATAATGCTGTTATAATTTTTTTAACACAATGGCAAATTCAGTTTGTTTTACTGAAAAAAGTTATCAGATTAATATTCATGACACTATTATAATGGCCTCATGACAGTCATGTTTAAGACGGAAGTCTTGGTAATTTCAAGTTGTTATGACAAAAACAATGACAGGGTGACCTCATCAAGACTTTAACAAGTTGTCATAAAGACATAAATGAAAGTAGTGACAGTTGAAATAAGCACGCATAAAAAAATCATGTACTGACTATATATATATATATGTATATATACCCTTACCGGACACTTTATTAGGTACACCTGTTCTTTAATTCAAATTTCTAATCAGCTAATGCATGTAGACATGGTCAAGATGTTCTCCTGCAAGATGTTACAAGCATCAAAATGGGGAAGAAAGGTGATTTAAGTGACTTTGAATGTGGTATAGTTGTTGGTGCCAGACGGGCTGGTCTGAGTATTTCAGAAACTCATAATCTACTCGGATTTTCACGCATAACCATCCCTAGGGTTTACAGAGAATGGTCTGAAAAAGAGAAAATATCCAGTGCGCGTCAGTTCTGTGGGTGCAAATGCCTTGTTGATGTCACAGGAGAATGGGCAGACTGGTTCCAGCTGATAGAAAGGCAATAGTAACTCAAATAACCACTCGTTACAACCGAGGTATGAAGAAGAGCATTTCTGAACCCACAACACCGAACCTTGAGGCAGATGGGCTACAGCAGCAGAAGACCACACTTTCTATCAGCTAAGAACAGGAAACTGAGGCTACAATTTGCACAGGCTCACCAAAATTGGACAATAGAAGATTGGCAAAACATTGCCTGTTCTGATGAGTCTCGATTTCTGCTGCAATATACGGATGATAGGGCCAGAATTTGGCATCAACAACATGAAAGCATGGATGCATCCTGCCTTGTTTCAGCGGTTCAGGCTGGTGGTGGTGATGTAATGTGTGGGGGATATTTTCATGGCACACTCTTGGCCCATTAGTACCAATTGAGCATCATGCCAATGCCATAGTCTACCTAAGTATTGTTGCTGACCATATCTATCCCTTTATGACCACAGTGTACCCATCTTCTGATGGCTACTTCCAGCAGGATAACGCTCCATGTCATAAAGTGCAAATCATCTCAGACTTGTTTCTTCAACATGACAATGAGTTTACTGTACTTAAACGGCCTCCACAGTAACCAGATCTCAATCCAATAGAGCACCTTTCGATGGAATTGCTCTTCAGTGTTGGGACTCTCAGTAGTGATTATTAAACCACACTGAACTGAGCTAAACTGAACTGACACTGTTTCAATTTACTACAATCTCTCTGTGAAGCAGCTTTGACACAATCTACATTGTATAAGCGCTATACAAATAAAGGTGAATTGAATTAAATGTGGTGGAACGGGAGGTTTGCATCATAAATGTGCAGACGAAAAATCTGCAGCAACTGTGTGATGCTATCATGTCAATATGGACCAAAATGTCTGAGGAATATTTCCAGTACCCTGTTGAATCTATAAAGGATTAAGGCAGTTCTGAAGACAAAAGGGGTCCAACCCGGAACTAGTAAGGTGTACCTAATAAGGTGTGTGTATATATATATATATGTGTGTTTAAGATGACAGTTATTTTTGACACATTGATATTAAAGTACAAAATGGCTCTTTCTGCATTGTCATATAAGGATTTTTATAGAAAGGAAGAGGCACTGAAGGGACCATGTGTAAATATCATTTAGATTTTCCCATCAAAAACGTCCCATCACATAAAAATCTGTCTATATGCTTACATTATTCAAAAATTTACACCAAATTGGTAAAAAAAAAATGTTAAATGTGGAACCGTTAATGATTTTTTCCCCTATGCTATTTCTTTGCGAAACAGTTTGTGTTTAACTGACTGAATGAACACAAATACTTTTTCTGATGCAGAATGGTTGGACTTTTCTCAAATAATGTGTGCTTTTGTTCAGGTGAAGAGCGTGCATTGTAAAGCTGGAGATACAGTTGGAGAAGGAGATCTACTGGTGGAACTGGAGTAACAGATCATCTCATCTGCAGGGTTTGAAAAGGCCATCAGTTGCTGTGGATGAGGAATCAAAGACACTAATAGAGTAGATGAAACATTCCTCCACATGTCCTTTGTTCCCCTGTGGTCTCTTTTCTACATTATGACTGTAATGCATCCATCTCACTGGAACTCTGCTTTATTCCACAGAAAGAAATGTCAAAACGCTAACATTCTCTTGTGCCTTGGCCTTCCATTGGAGGTTTTCCTGTGTCACATGGAACCAACCACAGTTTGACATCATCATTTGTGCTTGTTTTAACATATCTTTAAATACAGTCAATGAAAACTGTTGACACACTCCTTCCCACTCACCTCAGTGCACATTTAGCATTGTTCAGAGGAAGTGCTGTGAATGTTTTGCATTGCTCCAACTCAGTTGTTTTAATGATTAGGTTGTCGTATGCAATGATTTTTTCTGTTACATGATTATGCCAACACAAGTGTTAAAATATATCTTTCATCTACCAATCACCTTTAATCACACACTCGTGTATATTTATACCACACATTTTTCTGTCATCAAATGCATTAAATTGGTCAAGATAATAATATAACTAGATTCATTTTTACGATTTGTTTCTGCACAAGCTGGGTTTAAGTCTGTAGGTGCGCTATAGAGACAGCTGATTTGTTTTGACAATTCAAATTTGTTTTAAAAATGGAGAAACCCAGAGGAGTAGACCATTAAAAGATGGGGAAGGAAGATATTATTATGAAAACTAACAGCCAGCTGTGATCAGGCTCGGATATTGGTGCTGGTTCCTTTTTATGTAGCTAAAGCCACTTACTGTCTGTATTTGTTTTGAGAAAATGGAATAAAAATGGAATTAATGTAAACATTCCAAGTGCTGATGATTGCTTGAAACCTCCAGGCTTGGAAAATGGAATCAATTGGACAGCATGAAATGCATTACTGAAATTAATGATTTGATTGAATATTCTGCTTGGCAGAAGGAAATTATGCCGTCAACACATTTCTCTCTTTCCAAAAGACAAACAGACATCCTTAAACCGGCTTAATTTGTCTTTTTTTTTAATGTAGCAACCTTGTTTTCTCTCACATATTTAACAAATGTAAACAAAATAAGTCAGTTGACCAAGATTTGCCTCAAATTGGGCGACTTTTTTGTAGTAGTAGTGGTAGTTTGGATGTACAAGACTGTCAAAGTCAGAGATGATTGATTTCCCTTTAAAAAAAATTGTAATTGTAAACAGAATAGTTTGATCCTTCAATATCCCTTTTAGTTTAAGAAACATTTGGACTTGCTTTTTGTTGCAAGCGCCGTGCTTAAATGAAAAACAGGATTTATCTAAAAAAAAAAAACCTGTAGTAATCTGAAAATGAGTTTGTACCTCCGGCTCTGAGCTGTTTTAGTTCAGAAGAGTGTCTGTCGGTGTACAAACTGGATTGCATTGTTGAATTTGTGCTTCAGAATGAACAGCTCTGACTGTGGCCTTGAGCTGACAATAAATTCACACTTGCGCGCACACACACACACACACACACACACACACACACACACACACACACAC
>CAIGQZ010032813.1:718744-768933 GCA_903798205.1 Danio tinwini
ACACACACACACACACACACACACACACACACACACACACACACACATGCTCTCCACTGACCTCTGACCTTTCTGAGTGGCTCACATACTTTCCAGTATGCAGCTATATGGCCATAATGGTTCCTGCAGCCACTGTGAGAGAAAAAGTAGTTTGGTTTCCTTTAATACTGTAAAAAATAGAAAAGACAAACAGCTTGAACCCAGACATCGGTGCACCGGGTCAGCGAGTAACACTGTTTAATTCTGCTCCATCGATCCTTGAAATAAGTCGCATGCAGGGATTGAAGTGTAAACAAAGCCTCAGACTGTAGTGACTCTCATGACCAGTTCGCGGTTGCTGTTGCTGGTCTGTCCGCGCGGCTCCTGTTGCCTGAGGTGGCTGAGGAGATGGAGGATGTTGTAAGCACAGTGGTGGTCTGGCAGAGAGGGCTGCCCGTTGCTGGGCTCAGATGAGTCCTGCGGCTCTGTCGTGGCACCTGCTGCCGGTGGGATGGAGTTTGTGGTGGGGGTGACGGTGCCTGCCGCGGCTGCTGCAGCTGCAGCCATGAGGGAGGATGTGGAGGTGGAGGGTTCGCCTTCAGGGCCGCTTTGCCCCATGCGGTGCGTCAATGGCAGAGAGAGGGTCCGGAATGTGGCACTAGTCTTCTGGTGGTCCTCATTGTCTTTGACCTTGTCATAGTTTAAGACTTTCCACTGCTGATTGACAGCTTGCCAGCGGTTAAAGATGCGAAATACAGACGGTCCTTCATGGACGATCAGAGCTAAAAGGGAAAAAGATGAATTCGTTAATTTAGAAAAATGAAAGCTTGTTTACATAATAAACACTTAAAGGGGAAAACCTTTGTAGCCATCCTGTGAAATTTTTATTGTTTTTCAAACATTTTCCAAGGACATTTGAAAATGTTAGTTTGGCTGGAATATTTTTTACATTCAAAATGATTAGCCCTTTAATGCTTCATTCACACTAGCAGTGACTTTGTAGCTGCCTGTCACTTGCGGTGGTGATCTGCTGCAAACACAGGGTTGTGTAGGTCTACAGCACGGATAAAGCTGCGGTCACACTGGACTTTTCTCCCTATAGACTTCCATTCATACGCACGCGGATGCGTCAGACCGGAAACGCAGGGTCATGCGTCAAGTTTCGCATTTCGCTGAGGTGCAAAGTTCAAGCTTGGTGAACTCTGACCTGCGAAATCGCATCACTTGACTGCGTGAGACCAATCCAGGATCAAAACATAACCTCTCTGAACAGAAATGTAAAATATGGAGCAATTGCTCGCTTTTTTAATGTCTAATCATCTTGTTTAATCCCGCCCCTTTGCGCATTGCGTATGACAGAATTTCGCAAGCTCAAACTCTAGTGTGTGCAGCTTAATACAACTGGCCTCTGAGCGAGCTGAGAGATCACGTGAGCTCTACTAGTGCTCCTACTGGCTGATGCTCAAGAAAGTCGCTCTTCATTTGCATAAAGTTTAAGGATTCTTAACTTTGTCGCATCACTAGACATGCCCACCTGGTCACCAACAGTCACTTGCGTAGACGGAGGTTGCCGGAAGTCACTTACTCTAGCTGAAATAAACAGTCGCTGGTCGCTTTGCAGCTGTAAGATGCTCGTAGTGTGAACGAGGCTTAATTTTTTTTTCTATTTTTACTTGACTGACTACAGAGCAAACCACTATTGCCCAATGACTTGCCTAATTAACCTAACTTGCCAAGTTAATGTAATTAACCAAAATAAGACTATAAATTGCACTGTATTCTGAATGCTAGTATCTTGCAAAATAACTAGTAAAATAGTATGCACTGTTATCAAAGCAAAAGAAAATAGTTATTAGACAGAAGATATTAGTTTTTAGAAATTGGTTATTAAAACTTATGTTTAAAAATATTCTCCCCCTTAAACATCACTCGGGAAATATGAAACAATTTACAGATCGGCTAATAATTTAGCAACTGTTAGTGCATATGTACTGTGTATATTTATTATGCATATATAAATACATGCATTTATAGTCAATATAATATATATATTTTTTTTTATTTTGTATTTTTGTGTATTCATACTGTATATGCATAATCAATATACACAGCACACATGTTATTCAAATATATTTATATTTTTATCATTTGAAAAAACTATATTAGTGTCAGTTTCTAAGTGGTGTCTTAATAGATGTATAGCTGCATTTACAGTTTTTGGATATGCCTAAGTAAAACATAATTTATGCTTTGCTCTGTGAAATACAGATGACATTTCTTATAAATTCTAAATAAAAATGTTGTCATTTAAATCATAAAATGACTATTTAAAAAATATTACATACAATATTACATAATATATATATAAGGTCAGCTGAAGTCATTTAAGGGTGCTTTCACACTAGTGAATCGATTCATTTGTTCCGAAACAGGGATTAAAATTGTTACATTGTTGCTCTTTGTTCCTGGTGCGGTTCGCTTTCACACGGCAACGTTTCTAAACGGACCAAAACAGCTAAAACAAGTCACATGTGAGTAAATTGTCCTCACATTGGTCAGAGCTTCACGGTTTATTTTGCAGAGTCCCGCTCAGCTGTCGGGGGTGGTTTGGTGGTGTTTGACAGGGTGCGCGCGACATGTCTGAAGAGCGAAGAGGGATGCGGTGGGGAGGGGTGATGAGAAGGGTGCGCAACGTATTTTGAGGACCAGGAGGGAGACGCACGATTTCCGGGAGATTATCACTCGTTTGCGGGCATCCGGGAGTCTCTGTGCATTAGCGGGAGACTCCCGGAACTTCCGGGAGACTTGGGATGTCTGGCATGACCTCCCGCCCTACTCATAATTCTCTCTTCAAATAGCCATATGCCTATTACATATTCATAAAACACTGTGATATAGCCGGGCTCGGATTGTATCGCTTTCTCACTACAATCGATCTGCTCCAGGGTTCGCTTCAATCGAGCCGAGACCACCTCATTCAGGCGGTCTCAGAGCGAATGCTTTTGCGCGGATCCGAGCTAGATTGGCCTGTTCACATATGCCAAACTAACCGCACTAACTGGGCAAACGTGCCAGGTTCCGGAACAAAAGTCTAGGTGTGAAAGCACCTTAACTCAGAAGTTCCCAAACTTTTTAGCCCGCTACCCCTAAAATAACAATGCCAGTGACTCATGACCCCCAAATTCCTCCGAGGTGATTATGTACAAATGTTGCTCATACAACAATAGGCCTATATAAATACGAGCATATTGACAACACAAAAAGTGCTACAGTCTAACAACCATATCATTTTTATAGTCATTTATTAATTAGTTTAATTTAATATTAACCTCAGCTAAAGAGACTGGTGGACAATGTTTTCAGCACAAGTCTATTCTTGGTTTAATGTTGGAGACCACTAATCAGAGATCATTCTCAATATTCAGTTGTGGCCTGTATTTATTTTTAATGTATTTGATTGCCTTAAAGATGTCAGAAAGTCTGCTGCAGCTGACGCTAATGCTGTGTTGTTAATCTAGCGTAAACACAACGATCCTATAAAATAAATAATTTTAAGGCTGATGGCTTTTCATTTGCATGTTGTTGTTTTTTTACTATTAAAAACTACTATTATTATCTTCTACCACCAAGCGACCCCCTGTCATTGTCCTGTGATCCCCTCAGGTGGTCCCGACTTCCACTTTGGAAACCACTTATTTAACTAATTTCACCATAATATTCCAGCAGATATGATAACAAATGAATTTATGGAAGTGTGAGTTCATACAGTGATGCAAGAAGGATGCGTGTTCTGTTATATAAAGCACTGCCATGGTCAACAGTGAATACCAGAAAATATCATACTGTACCATCGAGTGGAACAATACTGGCCAAAGTATTCCAAACAAGTGTGTACTAATTCATAGCTCCAGTTATCGATCATACTTATGAGCCTCGCAGATAAACCTCTGCAACATTTGGAGATCTTTTATTCTCTTGCTGAATACTTGTACATTTTTAGACTTCTTTTTCCCAGGGTTAAAAAAATATCCCTTTTTACATTTAGACATCTAAATGCCATTTTTCAAAGGCCATTATGACATTTTACATAAACGACAGGCTAACTGAATTAACATTTCAGTACCGCTAAGGTACATGTTTATTTAAAACTTTAGTTCAGTTCAAATGGTGCACCAGTTTTCAGTATTTAATCAGTTTTGGCATGTCATAACCTCTTAAATCCTGCATAATTCTGCTATTAGTAAACAGTGTATACCTTGAGACTACAAGGTTAATACACACATTTTATTCTACAGCCGGAAAACAGTTTACTTTAGCGTTTTAATTGCAAAAATTTAAATCTTAATTACCTCATGGCTAATGAAAATGTGCAGTGTGCAGGTATTTAGTAAAGGGTCAGTTTGATTTGTTTCTTTTTACACCTGGGTTGAACACATTATATTGGTTTCTTCAGAAGCATGCGTA
Source organism: Danio tinwini (assembly GCA_903798205.1). Lineage (NCBI taxonomy): Eukaryota > Metazoa > Chordata > Actinopteri > Cypriniformes > Danionidae > Danio > Danio tinwini. Next base: position 723,188 of record CAIGQZ010032813.1, read on the forward strand.
TAGAAAGACAGCTATGATCTGCATTCATTTTTATTTGACAGCGGGTTCTCCTTTGAACATTTGAAGACCTCTACATTTACACACACACACACACACAAGCTACAATACTACCAATATCTTTGCACTCTCTGAGCTCTGATGACAGTGAGGCTCACATTTTTTTTCAGCGACTGTTAGATTACAAAGGTTTTTTTGTTTTTTTGTGAAGTTGAAACAGATCTGAGAAGGCTGTGAAAGGCTAGTGTTCTCCCTCGAGCCCTGAGGTTCTCCTCTCACAATCAATGAGACAGACCACTAACAGACGTTCTCACTGTACTCTCCAGACCACTAAAACAAGCAAGAGTGTGAGAGGGTAATAATAGCCCACAGTTTTCAATTGACTTCTCTTACAGCAGCCTAAGTCAAAACTCTACCCTTACAGAAAACACACACACACACACACACAAGAAAAAAAACAGACCAGCTTCACTTGTATTCACGTTAAAGGGATAGTTCACCCAAAGATAAAATATCTGTCATCATAAACTCACTCTTCACTTTTCACAAAACTGTTTGGTTTAATAATTTTTATAAATTTTGCAAGTGTACACATTTAACAAACCACATAACCATTTTCATTAAGAGAACATGGGATAGTGTTCACTTAGGGCTGGGCGATATTGCAAAAAAATTAAATAAAAAAAATCACGATATCATGTTTCATATGAGTTTGTTCTATACAAAATCATATGAAACATGATATCGTGATTTTTTTTATTTACAGTAATTAGTAAATATTTTTTAACAATGCATTTAGGTATATTAGGATTTTTATTTAACCACTTTATTGTAATTTACTAACATTACCAAGGCAAATAGTTTTAATAGTTAAAAACAAAAATATTTAAACAATATATCTGATCTTTTTATAATATAATGAACATAAGTGTTAAAGAAACTCTTAAACTTGATAAATAAAATGTTACAAAGTGTGTGCAATGGTAAAGCGTAAATACTAAACAATCAAAGCAAAGTTTAAGGTGTGAATAATAATGATACAGTGAACATCAATCTCTGTAAACAACACAAATTATGAAATTATCAAATCTGAGCTTTCAAGTAAAGGAACCAGCCATCATTATTCGAATACATACTGCAGCATTACAAATTGTGAGGTTGGATGAATATCTTACCCATATGCTAAAAAAATCTTTCAGATGCGGAGCTAGTGGCTGGGATGCAAAAGAAAAGAAACCAAAAAGCCACTCTGGCGACATCCTTACATCCTTTTTTATTTACAATCTCCTCACTGCTGCTAGGCACCACACTCATTTTCAGCGTGTGCTGTATTCTGACCTGAAGTGACAAACGTGAGCATGTGGTTTCCTTCACCATTTTCAATATGCTTTGCCCTCGCGCTCCCCTGGCATCTCTTATAACTAGGTGACCATCAATCGTTTTCTCAGGGAAACAAACAAACTATTGCTGCAGCTTCGATGCAAGTTTACGGAGAAAAGTAAAAAGCACTGCAGTGTTTGGGTGTGCTGTGTTTGTCTGTGGTAATTAATCTGCTGTATTACTGAAATGTGTATATTTCATTATTTCATTCTATTTACATGAATCGCGGTGCGCTCTGGGCATTTGGAAAAGTTGAGATGTTTTCAAGTGCACCTGGAAAATGCAAGTGCGTCACTTGTGCGCCACTTGCACAAAATGTGAGCGTCACTCCTATATGCATGCCATGCAAGTCACACGCCTCCATTAGAAATGACAAACTTACACTTTGAGCTTATAGGCATTGCTTCCAATGCTCTTGCTCAGCAGCCACATTTTAATAAAACTAGTCTTCATACAGAACTATTTTTTTATATTGAAACTGACAATGGTGTTCGGTCAATAAATACCGATACCAATTTTATCGCCCAGCCCTATATTCTTTGTCCAATAATGAAAGTTGAAATTGCAGGTGTTTGAAAAAAACAATAAATAGATAAATAATAATTAGTGCTGGACAAAAATGAATCAAAAATGAAAAGTTAGTTTTGACACAATGTATGTGTGTGTACTGTGTATATTTATTATATATATAAATACACACATGCATATATTTGAGAAAATTATTTATTTATTTATTATTATTTTATTTATTTATATTTAGATATATAATATACATGTATATGATGCAAATTATATATAAATGTAGATTTCTATGTAACAGTTTTTTGTGTAGTTTTGTTTCTCTGTATGTGTGTATCACATTTACATAATAAATACATATAATACACACATACATTGACAAAACAAACTTTTTATTTTATTTTATTAATCGTGATTTACAGGCAGTGCAGAATTATTAGGCAAATGAATATTTTGACCACATCATTCTCTTTATGCATGTTGTCTTACTCCAAGCTGTATAGGCTTAAGCCTACTACCAATTAAGCATATTAGGTGATGTGCATCTCTGTAATGAGAAGGGGTGTGGTCTAATGACATCAACACTCTATATCAGGTGTGCATAATTATTAGGCAACTTCCTTTCCTTTGGCAAAATGGGTCAAAAGAAGGACTTGACAGGCTCTGAAAAGTCAAAAAAATAGTGAGATATCTTGCAGAGGGATGCAGCACTCTTAAAATTGCCAAGCTTCTGAAGCGTGATCATCAAACAATCAAGCGTTTCATTTAAAATAGTCAACAGGGTCGCAAGAAGCGTGTGGAAAAACCAAGGCACAAAATAACTAACAAATGACATGGCCTCCTTGTTCACCTGATCTGAACCCCATAGAGAACCTGCGGTCCATCATCAAATGTGAGATTTACAAGGAGGGAAAACAGTACACCTCTCTGAACAGTGTCTGGGAGGCTGTGGTTGCTGCTGCACGCAATGTTGATGGTGAACAGATCAAAACACTGACAGAATCCATGGATGGCAAGCTTTTGAGTGTCCTTGAAAAGAAAGGTGGCTATATTGGTCACTGATTTGTTTTTGTTTTGTTTTTGAATGTCATAAATGTATATTTGTGAATGTTAAGATGTTATATTGGTTTCACTGGTGAAAATAAATCATTGAAATGGGTATATATTTGTTTTTTGTTAAGTTGCCTAATAATTATGCACAGTAATAGTCACCTGCACACACAGATATCCTCCTAAAATAGCTCAAACTAAAAACAAACTAAAAACTACTTTCAAAAATATTCAGCTTTGATATTAATGAGTTTTTTGGGTTCATTGAGAACATGGTTGTTGTTCAATAATAAAATTAATCCTCAAAAATACAATTGCCTAATAAGTCTGCACTCCCTGTATATTTGCCCAGCACTAATAAAATATTTAATTTATATGAATACAAATCTAAAAGAAAAAGTGTTTAAATAAAATAATTAAATAAATACACTAATGGGGTATTCTTTACTACGCACTTAATAAAAGGGTGTTTTCCTGATCTTCTTAAAGAGTACCTAATCTTTTCGAGGTAGAGACAAGACAACATCTCACCATATCACTTAATAAAGATGAGTGGGAGGGGATCTTACTATTTGAGTACAATTGCTCTATGTGCTAATAAAAGGAAGGCAAGCATTTTACACTTTGATGCAGATAACCGTAACTCCTTTATAGTGACTCCAAATAATGCCGCAAGTGATTCAGGCTCTAATCTGTATTGATTAGCCAGAGAAAAAGTGCTAAATATTGATCGCCAGTAATGCTCTAATTTAGGACAGCTTCAAAATATGTGCTTTAATATAACCTCAGCATTATAAACTGGTTTGAGCATTCCCTTTTGTTCAACACAAAAGAAGATATTTAGAACAATGTTTGAATCTGGCAACCATTGAGTTCCATTGTGTTTTTTTATTCTTTTAAGGGGCCATTAACATATTGTGTCTAAAACCACGTGGAAAACATGTGGTGCACCACTTGCTCCACCAGTTTCAATGCGCTTTCCGAGGAACCACCATGAACAAACCCCTGCTGCTGGTCTGATACAAGCTTTACTTATGCAAAAAAGCACCACAATTTCTGGGTGATCTACATTTGTCTGAGGTTCTTGTCACATGTTTACATGTCATATGCATGCAAAAAGTTTAGATGTTTTCAACTCTCTCTGCAACTCCCTTTTTGCGCACACATGGTTTGTCTCCTTTTTAGTGTGTAAAAGATGCAATATGTGAACAATCCCTGAATGTCAGTGGTTACTGGTTTCCAAAATTTTTCATAATTTCTTCTTGTGTTCACCAGAAAAAAAACCTCTTCAGACTGAGTAAATAGTGAGTAAATGTCTATATTTGGGTGAAATATTAATTTAAAATCACATAAGAAAATGTGGAACACTAAGATTTTCTTTCTGGGGCCAGGTCGCGGGGGCAGCAGTCTTAGAAGAGAACCCCGGACACTTCCTCCAGGGGGATCCCGACGCATTCCCAGGTCACCAGAGAGATATCCAGCAAGTCCCTCCAGCATGTCCTTGGACTTCCCCGAGGCCTCCTCTCAGTGGGACATTCCTGGAACACCTCTCTAGGTAGGGGTCTAGGAGGCATCTGAAACAGATGTCCGAGCCACCTTAGCTGACTTTTCTTGATGTGGAGGAGCAGCAGCTCTACTCCGAGTTCCTCCACAACCTATCCATAAGGGTACGCCCTGCCACTCTGTGAAGGAAACTCATTTTAGCCGCTTGTATCCAGGATCTTGTCTTTTCGGTCATGACCCAAAGCTCAGGCACATAGGTGAGAGTAGGCACGTAGATTGACCGATAAATCGAGAGCTTTGCCTTTTGGCTCAGCTCCTTCTTTACCACAACAAACCTGTACATTGACCGCATTACTGCTGCTGCTGCACCAATCCAGATGTCAATCTCACATTCCATCCTTCCCTCACTCATGAACAAAAACCCAAGATACTTGAACTCCACCACCTGAGTAAGGAATTTCCTCCAACCTGGAGATGGCAAACCAACTTTTTCCGGTGGAGCATCATGGCCTCGGATTTGGAGGTGCTGATTCTCATCCCAGCCACATCACACTCGGCAACCAGTGCATGCTGAAGGTCCATGTTTAATGAAGCTAACAGAATAACATCATCTGCGAATAACAGACATGAAATCCTGTGGTCTGAACCGGACCCCCTCCAGCTGCGCTTTGAAACCAAACCAAACTCTTACTCTGTTTATACAGGGACGAGACAGCCCTTAACAGAGCACCTCTGACCCCATACTCCACAGAATTCCACGTGGGTCCACAGATCCAAGTCCACAAAACACATGTGGACTGTTTGGGCATACTCCCATGAACCCTCAAGCACCCTGGTGAGGGTATAGAGCTGATCTCGTGTGGATCACGGCCTGGACGAAAACCGCATTGTACCTCATGGATCCTAGGTTCAACCATCGACCGGATCCTCCTCTCCAGTACCCTGGCATTAACTTTCCCAGGGAGGCTGAGGAGTGTGATCTCCCTATAGTTGGAACACACCCTCTGGTCCCTCTTCTTAAAATTAGAACCCCCACCCCAGTTGCCCAGTCCAGAGATACTGTCCCTGAGCTCCATGCAAACAATAAGATAAGTGTTCTACACATGAAACGTGGAACAATAAAAAACACATTATACATGCTTTTGGAAGATTTTCATGTAAAAAAAAAAATCTCTTTTTTTGTTGTGTTTCATGTGTGATTTTAACATCACTGCACATGTAAAGCTTGAGAAGACGGGCAGCACTGAGAAAAGGATAAATTCTGTAAATAAAACAAAGCCTGTGCCAAATTTGATTCACTTTCACGTCACATTTGTTGAGTTAAATGGGGGAAAGTGCTAATCTTGGCACTGATGCTGTAGAGGTTTCTGTTGTTAGCTTTACAGGAACAGAGTTTCAGCAGACAGAGCAGAATTAATGTGTCCACAGTGGCATTTATATGCAGCAAATGTGTACCAGTTGAAATTAGGTTGTGGAGGAGTTTATTAGTGTTCCAGCATCATGAAGATGCCTATTGCGTCTGCAACCTGATTTTCCAGACTCTCTCCTTTTTATTCTCTCTCTCTCTCTCTCTCTCTCTCTCTCTCTCTCTCTCTTTCTTTCTTTCTCTTTCTCTCTTTCAGTATTTCCCAGGACTGCACATCCTCTCATTACAAGGGGAGAATGTGAGATGTGTATTGATTTAACACACATACACACACACTGCCAAACGCACACATTTTCCTTGAGCCAAGAGGATAGCTGAAGGAAATTCTCAGGGCAAAGCTTGAATTTTTATCAGCAACTTTATTCTGCTGTAGTGTGGGATTTTTTGGCTTCCGACCAGTCCCACAGTAGATGGAAGCAGCGCTCGGCTGTGAAAAGCCACTTTGCCACCTGTCTCTTCTCTTAGCTTTGCTTTCAATCTTTCTCTAGTTCTCCTATTTTTTTTGTCCCCACAGGGCTTTCCTTTTCTGATGAATTTACATTACGGCAGATAATATTAAACTAATGACTATAAATAGGCTCAACATGATGCCATGTTCCATTATTGAGCTGAAAGCTGCACAAACGCAATCTCATCCCACTTGAGCAATCTTGAAAATAAACTATATTTCTTGGGTTTATTCATTCATTTTCTTTTCAGCTTAGTCCCTTGATTAATCTGGGGTCACCACAGCGGAATGAACCACCAACTTATCCAGCATATGTTTTACGCAACGGATGCCCTTCCAGCCGCAACCCATCACTGGGAAACACACACACACACACACACACACACACACACACACACACACACACACTATGGTCAATTTTAGCATACCCAATTCACCTGTACCACATGTCTTTGGACTGTGGGGGAAACCGGAGCACCCGGAGGAAACCCACGTGAACACGGGGAGAACATGCAAACTCCACACTGTTTTTTTTTTTAAATAGTGTGAAAACTTGCACTCCTTTTAAAAATATTTATGTCACAGGACGAACAAAAAACAAATATCAATTCAGTATGTTTATCATGGCCTGTGGCTAAAACAGTACAGCTAGTGTTAGCAATGGAAAAGTCAATCCCAGGCAGAGCAAGAACGGATGAAATGTGTAGCTGCATGCAATAGTTAAATGGTGCAATGGTTACTTTGGGTTTAAAGACTATTGCAACTATATAAAAAGAAAATGATAAATGCTTTTATATTTGAAATGCTTAAAATGATTTTCAGCAAAGATTGAAGCACATTAAAACTATTTACTAGTATGAAGTAAACAAAAATTAACTGAAATAAAAATACATATAATGCATTGTCTAATTTATTAAATAAAAATTTTAATCCGATCTATAGATTTAAACTAGACATCTGTCAATAAATCAATATTTATCAAATATCAGTATTTATCATTAAACCATTTGAATTTGAAAGTATCCACTTGTTAAGTGGTGACATGAAATACTGTTTCCGGGTTGAAGCTGCTACTCATTTGAATTGAGAAAATATTTGTTTATGACCACTTTTTAGTCATTCATTCATTAATTTTCTTTTCAGCTTAGTCCCTTTATTAATCTGGGGTCGCCACAGCGGAATGAACCACCAACTTATCCAGCACATGTTTTTAACGCAGCGGATGCTCTTCCACCCATACACTCTTGCACACACTCACATACACTACAGCCAATTTAGCTTATTCAATTCAACTGTACCGCATAAAACCCACACAAGCGCGGGGAGAACATGCAAAGTTCACACTTTTTAGTCATATCACATACTAAAAAGAGTTTTTATATAAAATCATGGTGTACCCAACAGTCTCTGGACTGTTACTGTTATATATATATATATATATGTGTGTGTGTTTTTTAAAAGTATTACATCGCATTTATTATTACCATTTGTTGGGTTTATCCATACAGTTTGATAGAAAGCTTGGACTCGGAAGCCGCTTCTAATGACATCACACTTAACAATAAGTAATAAACAAGCGACTTTTTTCATTTAATTAAATTTTTTTTTTTCATTTTACAAAGCCAAAACTGAATCACAGCAACACTGTATTGCCATCCTGATCTCATGAGGAAATATAACTATTTTACATTTTGTAAGTTTAGTAGCTAATTCAGCCACTCCTCAACCTAACCGCCATTGGGGGTAAGAAAAATCATAGTAAATTGTACGAATGAAATCATACAAATTCATATAAATTAGCCATTAAATCAAAAACTAATTGCCGTGATATAACATAGGTATTGCACTTAAACCTATGACTTGACTCTTTAGCTTAGTGGCCACAGTAACACTCACAATGTTCCTTAAATATACATATGCAGCAAATGTTTTGCCAATTTGTAATAATATTCACTGTTTAGCACTGTTAAATTATCACACAAAATCAATAGAATGAGTGTCGGTTATAAATATTTGCCCAAAAATAATGCTCAGGAACAAATGAAGAGTTTAGATACTTAAACCTCTAAATGCCATCTGAACATTTCCTCTAAATTGAGCATTTTTATCAGGCTCCTGTGTGTATGTTCAATAATATCTCTTGTATGGCAAAGAATAAGTCCTTTTCCTGGTCTTTAAAGTAAAAAACCTTAATATAAACAAAGTAGGCTAAGAAAAAATTTCATTTTAGATTGAAATTTCAGACGGCACTTATACAGCACTTGACCAACAGCAGTTTACATCTTATGCTTAACCACTACTGTTCATCAACACCAAAGCCAGTGGCAAATATCAGAAAGAACTTCAGAAGTTTGAACAAGTACATTTCTGCTTGGAAAACCTTTAAAACTACATTAAAACTACATTCTTCAACACTACAGTAGTGTTTTTATAAAAAATACAGTGAGCTTTCTCTGTTATTGCTGTTTGCTGAGAGAAATGTCTAAGAACGAGCAGATCAAAGCAGAGTGATACAAATGGTGAACAGTCCCAGTGCTGATAGCGCTGATACTGGTAAAATATCAACGCTTCTGGAAGACATCTCAGCCTGTCAGATTCAAAGAACAGAATGAACTCTTGTATTTTACCATGTATTTTGATGGCTTTATGACATGACCTAGGGAATGATCTCTCTGTTTCATAATACTTTGCTCAATAATACACTAATATCTTTGCTGAAGGAGCACAGTCTGCTTTTTTTGTAGCAAACATTTTAGGATTAGTAATGGAGACTTAGGTGCATCTGTTTAACTGTCACGGCAGATTTGATTTTGTAGGATTCTAAAGCTGATGAAATTTGTTTCACAGACAAAAGAGCCTTTTAAGACTCTTCTTTCATTCTTGATTAACTAGATACAGGAGCATGAGCACTTTTTTGTAATAAAATAATTCAACTTATTTGAACAAACACTAAATAAAGTGATTGTGTTGATGTGCGGATGTATGCAACAAGCTTCAATTTAAAAAACGCAGAGTTTCACCTTTTTTCTAAGTTATTTATAAGATGTGTAAACTATAGCTAGTCATATTGCTTCTTCTTTAAAAAAGCAGACAAAAATCCATGTAAAGCTTTGTGCCACCTTGGGCATATTTATCTAGCAGTATGTGAAAAATTGCTTATGTTCTGAAATGAATTTTTTTCCCATGATACGAGTTGGATGGCATGACTTTTCAATTTTTCATCGAAATGGAATTTTGAATAGAAGACAGCAGTAAACCTTGGCATCTCTCACTGGCCTCCAACTTCAAGTTTAAGTTACGAGTGAGAGATGGTAAGGTTTAGGCTTTCTCCTATTTAGTGTTACGTTTCAATTTGAAATATGTCACGACTAAAGTAAAATCGGTAGGAACTTATTGTTTACGTAGACTTTAACAGATTATAGTAAAGTTTTACTGGTACAGTAGCTGAACATGTCAGCCACATTCAAAATATTGTATAAAAACAGAACAGACTTTGGATAAAAGAATTGGCTAAATGAATATATGTGCAGCTGAAGAAAAAGTTATTAGCTCCTGTGACACTTTTATTATTTTTTCAAATATTTTCAAAGTGCTGTTTAATGGATAAGTTTTTTTCCAACACATTTTAAACCTAATAGTATTAATGCCTTTGTCTTTTCAATGACAGTATAGAATTTTGAGTACAGAGTTGATATTATTCAGCTTAAAGTGCAATTTAAAGGCTTGACTAGGTTAATTAGGTTTAAAAAACTTCAAGAACAAGAACAATCTAAGCCAGATTCAAAAGATATTATTAACAGGGTTCCCACAGGTAATTTAATTACTGGAATATAATTTTTGTTTGTTGCTTTAAATTTGTTTATATGTATCAAAATGCCATTTTTTTATACCGTATTTCTTTTATTATGCTATTGTTATGATTAGTAAAATTTTTTTTAAAGAATTAGAATTAGTTTTCTCACTCATCAACTGGCAATCACCTAAATAAAATGCAGTCACCGACTAGACTGTACCTGTTAACAAAGGCTAACATGCCAGAATAATATAAATTTGAAGAGCATTGGCTTTAGAACGACTGCTTCAGTTACTGCTATTCTTTTATTAATAAGTATCAGAATCAGAATCAGAATCAGAATCAGTTTAATTGCCAAGTGTGCTTCACACACACAAGGAATTTGTTTTGGCAACAGAAGCTTCCAGTGTACATAAAGTGACAAGTGACAACACAAAATTAAATACAAGAAAAGAAAAGGCAATAAACATTAAACAGAGATGCAGTTAGTCAAAAAGATCTGGATGTTGAGTTGTATGTACAGATATGCTGTAAATATACAGGTTATAAGGTGCTGTGTACAAGTGCGTATGAGAAAGTATTGCACGTTTATTGCACAGTAGGGGAATATTTAACTGTTCATGAGGTAGATGGCCTGGGGAAAGAAACTTTTCCTGTGTCTATCTGTTTTTGTGCTTGGTGCTCTGTAGCGCCGACCAGACGGTAACAGTTCGAACAGGTAGTGTGCTGGGTGTGAGGCGTCCAGAGTGATTTTACGAGCCCTTTTACTCACTCTGGAAGAGTACAGTTCTTGAAGTGTGGGAAGGGTAGTGCCAGTGATTCGTTCAGCAGTCCGGACTATTCGCTGTAGTCTACGGAGGTCGGTTTTGGCAGCTGAGCTGAACCAGACGGTGATTGAAGTGCAGAGGATGGATTGGATGACAGCTGAGTAGAACTGTACGAGCAGCTCCTGTGGCAGGTTGAACTTCCTCAGCTGACGAAGGAAGTACAGTCTCTGCTGGGCTTTCTTTACAATGGAGTCTATGTGAATGTTCCACTTCAGATCCTGCGAGATGGTGGTGCCCAGGAACCTGAATGACTCTACTGCAGCCACAGTGCTGTTCATGATGGTGAGTGGGGGGAGTGCAGGGGGGTTTCTCCTAAAGTCCACTATCATCTCCACTGTTTTGAGTGTGTTAAGCTCCAGGTTGTTGTATCTGCACCATAAAGCCAGCCGCTCCACCTCCTGTTCTTTATGCAGACTCGTCACCGTTCCGAATGAGGCCGATAACAGTAGTGTCATCCGCAAACTTCAAGAGCTTAATGGCCCACTCTTTTGCAGTGCAGTCGTTTGTGTACAGGGAGAAGAGCAGTGGGGTGAGAACACATCCCTGGGGGGCACCAGTGCTGATGGTGCGGCTGTCGGATGTGATTTTGCCCATTCTGACTAGCTGTTGTCTATCTGTCAGAAAGCTGGTGATCCATTGACAGACAGAGCTAGGGACAGACAGCTGGGTCAGTTTGTTCTCGAGCAGTGATGGGACGATGGTGTTAAAGGCAGAACTGAAGTCCACAAACAGTATCCTTGCGTAGTTCCCTGGTTTGTCCAGATGTTCTAGGATATAATGCAGTCCCATGTTGACTGCATCATCCACAGACCGGTTTGCTCTATAGGCAAACTGCAGGGGGTCCAGCAAAGGTCCAGTGATGTCCTTCAGATAAGCTAGCACCAGTCTTTCGAATGACTTCATGGCCACAGATGTTAAGGCAACAGGTCTGTAGTCATTGAGTCCTGTGATCTTTGATTTCTTTGGTATTGGGATGATGGTGGAGCATTTGAAGCAGGATGGAACTTTGCGCTGTTCCAGTGATCTGTTGAAGATTCGTGTGAAAATGGGAGCCAGTTGGTCCGCACAAATTTTCAGTCAGGCTGGTGAAACACCATCTGGACCTGGTGCTTTTCGTCTCCTCTGTTTACTGAAGATCTGACGCACATTATCTACACTGATCTGAAGTGCCGGGGTGGAGAAGGAGATGGCTGTAGGTGTTGATGGCTGTTTACTGAGGATCTGATGCCCATTATCCTCACTGATCTGAAGTGCAGGGGGTGAGAGGGAGATGGCTGGAGGTGTTGATGGCTGTGTAGGGAGATGATCCGGGTGGGTGTGAGGTGTCTGGTCAGAGGTGTCAAATCTACAATAGAAGATATTCAGCTCGTTTGCAAGATGTTTGTTGCTGTCGATACTGGGGGATGGCGTTTTATAATTTGTGATGTCTTTCAGGCCTTTCCATACTGATGCAGGGTCGTTGGCAGAAAACTGGTTTTGCAGCTTTTTGGCATAGCTTTTCTTGGCCACACCAATCTCCTTTGTCAGTGTGTTCCTGGCCTGATTGTATAAAATCCTGTCCCCGCTCCTGTAGGCATCCTCTTTTTCATGACGAAGCTGTCTAAGTTTTGGTGTAAACCATGGTTTATCATTGTTAAATGATAAGTAGGTCCTGGTAGGGATGCATAACTCCTCGCAGAAACTGATGTATGATGTTACAGTCTCTGTGAACTCGTCTAGGTCGGTGGCTGCAGCTTCAAAAACACTCTAATCAGTGGCTTCAAAACAGGCTTGTAAGACCTGCTCTGTGTCGTTGGTCCATCTCTTAAAAGTCCTTAATACTGGCTTAGTAGTTTTAAGTTTTTGCCTGTAGGTTGGTATAAGATGAACCAGGCAGTGGTCGGAGAGTCCTAGAGCTGCTCTGGCGACGGAGCGATATGCATCCTTTATTGTGGTGTAGCAATGATCCAAAATGTTATTGTCTCTGGTGGGGCATGTGATGTGCTGTTTGAATTTAGGCAGCTCATGTGTGAGTTTTGCCTGATTAAAGTCAGAGAATGATAAAAGCAGAGTCCGGGTGTCGTTGTTCAGTCTCTGTGATCAGATCAGACAGCTGTTGTAACGCAGTCCTCCCGTGTGCTTGTGGTGGAATGTAAACACCAATGAGAATGAACGAGGAAAACTCCCGCGGTGCATGAAACGGCTTACAGTTAATGAAAAGCGCTTCCACATCAGGACAGCACATCTTCTTTAACACAGTTACATCTGTACACCACCTCCTGTTGATGTAAAAGCATGTCCCACCACCGCTTGTTTTGCCCGTTGACTCCGTATCGTGATCTGCTTTGTACAGCTGAAAGTCCGGTAAGTGTAATGCGCTGTCCGGAATGGCTTCGTTCAGCCAGGTTTCTGTGAAACACAGCGCAGCAGAGTTGTTAAAGTTCTTGTTTTCGCGTGAGAGCAGAAGTAGTTCATCCATTTTGTTAGGAAGCGAGCGGAGATTCGCTAGATGGATGCTAGGCAGCGCTGTTCTGAAGCCGCGCTGTCTCAGCCTGACGAGCGCGCCGGCTCTTTTTCCACGCCGCCGGGTCTTGTATTTCTTCCACAAAGCAGCTGCTCCGCCGATGACAATGTTCCGCAAAATGCCAGAGAAATCAAAATCCAGTTGGTGATTAGTTGATGTGCACTGCCGAATGTTCAGCAGCTCATCCCTGGTATAACCGATCCGTGTTTGATAAACATAAAACAGGACAGACTAACAGAAATAGTGCAAACACTGAAGAGCTCCACACCGAGGCAGCCATCCGCGGCGCCATCCTGAGAGCAATTTAAGGGTCGATGGCAAATTAAAGGTAGATGGCAGAAAAACGAAATGTAGAGTCTGTAAAACTATTGAGCTTTTTAAATATAGGAGGAGAACTTTGCAGCCACACAAACAGTAAGTACCTTCTTTTTCTTTCAAAATTTGAGGTAGATTATTTATTGTTATTCTCATAGTGGCTAGTAAAGATATGCAAACTTATAATAAAGCTAAAATAATTTTAATCTTGTTTACTATTTTCATGATATTTTAATATTCATTCATTCATTCATTTTCTTTTTGGCTCAGTACCTTTATTATTCCGGGGTCGCCACAGCGGAATGAACCGCCACCTTATCCAGCACGATTTTACGCAGCGGATGCCCTTCCAGCCGCAACCCATCTCTGGGAAACATCCACAAACACTCATTCACACTCATACACTATGGACAATTTAGCCTACCCAATTCACCTGTACTGCATGTCTTTGGACTGTGGGGGAAATCGGAGCACCCAGAGGAAACCCATGCGAACGCAGGGAGAACATGCAAACTCTATACAGAAACGCCAACTGACCCAGCCAAGGCTCGAACCAGTGACCTTCTTGCTGTGGGGCGACAGCACTACCTACTGCGCCACTGCGTCACCTTATTTTAATATTATATTACGAATTGTCACCACTCAAATGTGCCTATTGTCATGATTAGCAGTGATCTAGCAGTTGCAGTTCTAGCAGTTGCAGATCACTGGAGAACTACACATCTGCCACCACATGAACTACAGCTACCATTATGCTGTGCTCCAATCAACACCCACTACAGCTGACAATAATCAGCTCTCTCTCTCACAAATACACAAAGCAGAAACTCATAATCAATGATTATTTGGGCTATAAAGACATCTCTTATTTTTACACTCACACATACACTGCTGAGTCTTGTTTGTCTATAACATTACAAAGTGTACCCTGGTCTAGCCTTACCCTGTTTCCTGACCCTTGTTTTGTTCTTTGTTTATCCTGTTTGCTGCCTGCACCGACCACTGCCTGTGACCACGACTATGCTTTTGGAGTACCCACATGATACCGTTTGTTCTTGTTGACCATTGACTGTCTGACTAAGCTGTAAATAAACTGTGATTGGACACTCAACTCTGTTGTCCCCCGACTACACTTATGACTGGTCTCAAGTCTTCATCATTTCTGTTATTAGTTAAGAACAAATTCTCAATAAGAAAACATGGACAATGTCACAATCTTTGTGAAAAGTGTGGTTTAAGAACAGATTTGTTCATAAGACTAGTTTGTTGAATGAGACCCATTGACCTTAGCAGGTTTTTCTAGTCAAATAAAAAAAAGTCTTTCTTCAGAAAAATAAAAATCCTTGCTCTGTAAAACATCACATGGGAAAAATTTGAAATTAATTACAATTTCTACTCATTTTTGTGTTGTATATTGAAAACTGTACAAGTTGTTTGATACACTGTGACTCTCTCAAGGAACCCAATGGCCTTTTCCTGTGGCAAGGGGATTGTTAAAATCTAATATCAATCAATGTCAATCAAGCCTTTATTTGTCACATATACATCCATGTATTCACATACACTGACATATAGTGAAATTGGACCCCCCGACCATACACAAACATCACATTTCAGGGGAAGACAGGTCAACGGGAGGTAGCATTTAGAAAAAGGAAGTAAGATACAATTCAGGAAAGAGAGGCGAAAAAAACTCCCTCTCACCTTGCTCTTGAGTTAGAGCAGTGTGAGATCAGGGAGATAAAAAAGCCCCAGCAGTCAAGCACATAAAACACATAGACATGACATACATTGCAACAGGGGGTGGGAAAGGGATGTAGATATAGTCCGGCAAGGGCGGGCAGCCATTTGCTCCTGCAGCCATGAAGGCGCTGGTCACAGACCCGCTTACCACCTCCAGTGGAGGAAAGCACACGAAGGCGTGGGAAGACAGGCAGCAGGAATTTTAGAGAGTCTCCTTATCTTGCTATCCGGGAGAAGTTGTTTTTCTCCAGCCGAGGCCGTCTGGCTGGAAAAACACTGGGAGCCAAAAGAGAAGAAAGTATTCCAAATTTAGGTCAATATCTGCCAATTTCACAGATATTTAATGTCCGTTGCTGGTCTCCAGTCCTGGCCAAATCTTGTTGCAAAGCCGCTAATTTCACCCCGATGTTTTTCAATTTGCGGTCTAATACAGCAGTCTGATTAGCAGCATACCTGCCCATTATAGTTTCAATCAAGCCGGCCAGCTTGGTGGGGTTTTGAGCAGCACTGACCGCTTTCATCAATCGTCGATACCCCAGGGCCCCGCATAAGCCCATCAGCAAAACCCTGTTATCAAAGTTCCGAATATGTAGATATCTTCAATACCCTCCAGGGACAAAGCAGCCAGGCACACGATGCGCCACTTCTCCCTTCCGTCCATCACGTATCCAGCTGCAAATGTCCCGGCAGGACAAGTGGGCTCTCCCGAGCCCAAACTTCTCGTCGAGAAGATGGTGTCAATCGCGTTCAGAGACCAGTTGATCAGATCCATAATTCCTTATTCGTTTGGATAGCAGGACACAGAGAGCCCCAGAAATAGAATAAGACGAGACAAGAAGAGCCAGCCAGGGAAGATAAGATACGGAGAGGGAAAAAGTGTGACCGCCTTCGTCGAGAGCCAAGGAAAAGTATCCTTGTAAGTATCCTAATTAATTGTAGTGTTTCCAATGAAACGGTTACCTTTAGGCATTATCTCCATTCTCTCCACTTACAGTAATCTGACAGAATGGACTCTTGTTCTGTCTCCCTCTCAGTCTGCCTGCTTTCAAAGACAGAGCGATATTTTATAGAGAGAAACTCTTGAGGAGCTCTGCCATTGATCTACAGCTTGCACATGCACAAACTGATGAGCCACTAAAACAATCCCGACATCGCTATTGTTCAGCTTCATTCCATCCAGCCTCTCACTTTTTTCCATGCGGTAGTGATTACCCAAGATAGTGCTGCTCTGAGAGAACCTCATTATTCCCTCTGAGCCACTGGAGAGGTGAAACAGCCATTCCACTTCAGCTTCTACAGCTTTGTTATGCCCATTTATACTGCAAGCACAAGGTGGCCGAGATTTTACATCGCAGCTGTCATTTGTGGATTTTAAAGTGTGGGCTGCAGTTGTTGACACTGTTGCTGTAATTCCCATATGGCTTTATGTCCGATCTGCAATATATCAGCATGGAGAGTTGTCTAAACCTCATCCGTCAAACTGGAGCAGTAGCGCCGAAGCTCACTCCAATATTTGTGCATTTATTCACACACAGGAAAGAATAAAGTTATCAGTGATTAGTGTAGTTCTTTACACAGTTTTTCTTAGTATTATTTGTGTAATAAAACTGATTTAAAGGTGAAGTATGTAAGTTTGACACTCAGTGGTTGAACTAGGTATTGCACTCCTGGATCAAAATAAATGCAAGCGCGAGTTGCCAGATTGAGTACAGGAGCGAGTGATTTAAACTGTGTTCTAAATAAAAGCAACGACACGCAATAGAGGGAATATTTTGCATATTAAAAGGAGTTTTGGTTCTAACCAACACCTTAAATTGATATATTAGAATTGGCTTCTATTTCTCACAGCTGAACATGTGAAAACTATGACAGTGATCACCTCAGGTAAACCTTGTGAGCTTTATTCAGTGCTAAATGCTAACAATGTGTGTTTGAATGCCATTTTGCATGACATTTTTTGCTATATACTGAAAGCAGCAGCAGATAGTTCACCTCAGATCTTGAAAATACAATAAACCGTTTGAAATTGAACTTTAGAACTAAACACATATGAGTGATTCAGCATCTACATTTAATGATGTTAAAGAGGGTTGTACATGTATTATGATGTAACATGTATTAAATAGATTCTAAAACTTACCGTTTCATGAGTGAGTGCATATTTTGTGCTTCTGAAAGGCTGTATTTAAACTTCTGTCGTGTTTCGTCTGGTGCAAACAGCCAAATTGCTCATCACTGCGTATCTCGTCATTAAGCGTGTTGTTAGGACATGCGGTTACAATGTAACCTGCTCACGTTCGTAATATTTATATAATTTGCTAAATAATAATCTCATGTGGAACTGAATCTGTCTTATTTTGACATCTGATACTGTCCACTGACACTGTCGCATTTCGCTCACGGACACATGCTTTTAGAGCCTTTCTGAATGAATGAATGAAATATGCTGTTTTCCAACAAGGCAATAATATGCTGTTTTCCAACAGGGTGCTGAATTATTATTGGCTAAACTGGTATTGTGCAGGTTAAATTTACCTGAACAAAGGCAGCGTTCAGGCACGGAAAAACCATTTTCAGAGCAGAATATCTGACTTCAGCATTGTTTTTCAGTTAAACAAGTATGTTCACTTGGGATGTTTCTTTAATATCTGCACACATATTATGGTATTTTTATGCTTTAAAAGAGTCAAAAACTTACATACAGCACCTTTAAGGTCCAGTCTACTGCAAAATCTGTGGACAAATTCCCCTTACTAACATTATAAAGGGATGAATCAGACACAGTTCACGCAGAAATCACTTTTAAACCAAGCAGCTGTCTGACGAAACTGAATGTTAAATCTGGATGGTAAAATGGTAAACTTGGTTACTGCCCTGGGCTAGCATATGCTTACTGTACTGTTTTCAAATGCTTACAATGCAGTCACATTAACTGTTGCTCTGCTACTTCTTAGGTGAGTTCCAGTCATTTCTATTGACCTTATTCTTCACGTATGAGTGGGCACAGCCATTGGAATCTTTTTGGCTTAATACTTCCTGTCTCATTCACTTACATTTTTCTTAGACATTAAAACAGCTTGTTATGCTGCTTAATGTTGCAAATTGATATTTTCTTGTTACATTATTCTAGTTTTTATGTATAATAATAAACACACTTGTTTGTAGAGTACGTAGTTTGACCGTATTCGGTTGTTTATTATTCCTAGTCATTTCTCTCATACGAAACTGAATTAGAAGTTCTAAAACAATCGCAAAAATGAGCGCACTTCCACATCGCAGAATAAGGTCAATAGAAATGTGTGCAAACTGAAGTTTTGTGTGGAGTTTTGTGTTCATGTGTTTGCTATGCTTACAAACAGAAAGCTGTCTGGTTTGTCTAAGACTTTATACATAACAAAACTATTGATAACAGACCTTTTTGCCAAACAACATTTCATCAAAATTTTGTGAATGTATGTTTAGCATTCATGCTTTTTCTTTAATAAATGCCATAGACAGGGTAGTAAAATGGGAATAGATGGAGAGGCTTTTTTTACATTATATTTTTAGATCACTGTGTCATGATGCAAAAAACAAAACAAAACATGGTACCAGAGTACAATAGTCTACTATTGTTTGTTTTGTGTATTTGAACAAAACCAGCTAAATCTGTAATAAACGTATAAGTGATTTTTTTAGAAGATGTGTAATTCATTCACTCAGTTGTGAAGTATTTTTAATTCATTACTGTATACTTATTCTGAAGCTATCTGTAATTCATGAGTACTTTTATGAAAGGAAACATTTTAGTGGTTAGCACTGTTGCCTCACAGCAAGGTCACTGGTTCAAGTCCCGGCTGGGTCAGTTGGCATTTCTGTGTGGAGTTTGCATGTTCTCCCTGTGTTTGCATGGGTTTCCTTCGAGTGCTCCGGTTTCTCCCACAGTCCAAAGACATGCACTATAAGTGAATTAAATAAACTAACTGGCCATAGTGTATGTGTGTGTGTGTATGGGTGTTTTCCAGTACTGGGTTGTGGCTGGAAGGGCATTCGCTGTTTAAACATATGCAGGAATAGTTGGCGGTTCATTCTGCTGTGGCAACCTCTGAAATAGAGACTAAGCCGAAGGAAAATGAATGAATGAATAAACAATGAACAATATATTCATTATACAGCAAGGAGGCTTAATCCTTTTCCTGGAGATACCTTCCTGCAGACTTTAGTTCCAACCCTGATCAAACACAACTAAATCAATTAGTAGGGTCTAAAATAGTACAATTAAAGACAGGTGTGTTTAATCAAGGTTGCAGTCAAGGTTGCAGTCATAGGTCATAACAGCAACTGTTATACAGTACTTATTCATCTGTTAACATTAGTTAATGGAAATAAAGTAGCATATTGTTAGTTCATATTAACCCACAGTGCATTAACTAATGTTAACAAGCATAACAATAAATAAAGCATTGGTAAATGCTAATCTATGAGTAATAAATGCTGTACTGTTTTTAATAAATACTATGCATAATAAGTATTATGCATTATTATTTTGTGTTAGTCAATTTTGAGTAGATTTCATTGGGGCCAAGGAGAGCATGAAACAATCATACATGAAAGCAAATGTGTTTTCAACAATTTTTCAGGCGTGTGACTCTTACATTATCCCTCACAGTCTATATAAGCAGTTTGAATGTCTGTATCAATGAAGTCTCTTTTCTGTTCTGGTACAAGCTGTCCGCAACAAATAATAAATAAAAAAATAAATAAATATAAATATAAAAATAAATATAAAAAATGGGGACTTCCATAATGCTGGAAAGTCTCATTACGGTTAACATGGCGTTATTTGATGAATGAACCCAATAGAGGAACATATATCATCCATTATCTGGCAGTGGCTTCCAATTCTTGAGTGTAGAACGAAGCATTCGGAAGGGACCCAGACCACAAAACTGATAAAGGCACTGATGGAAGACAGTGATTGGAATGGCTTACAAGTCCACAACACTACCAAACCCCACAAGAATACACAAAATACACATCAAGTCTGAGTGCAGTGAGACTGGCTATTCAGTAACACTGCCTGAAATAACTAGTTTTCCCACTTGTAATAATATTTACCCATTAGACTACGTTAAGAAATAAATGAAGTGAGTTCTGAAAATGTGAAGAATTTAGTTTGCATATAATTCACTATTGTTCTATAACAGTGTCTGAATGTAAAAAAAACCACTTTATTTTGATGGTCCGTTTGAGTATTAGTAGACTGTCTGCTTACTTTCTGTTAATACCGCTGCTAAACAGAAATTTAACTGACTATAAGAAACTTTGCAAGTACATGTCAACTTACACTAACCCTAACTCTAACCCCAACCCTAACCCCAACCTAACAGTCTACTTATAATCTAATGAGAATTAGTTGGCATTATGCAATGTAACTTAAATTCAACTAACGGACCATCAAAATAAAGCATGACCAAAAAACCCGGGCAAGTTAATGCGTTATCACTCGTAAACACATTAATTAATTAAAGCACACAATTGTTTTATTGAGGGTTTTATAGAGTTTTTATTATAATTTTTTTATTATGGTAAAATTCCTATTGCTCTGAATACCAACCCAGACTCATTCTGAAAATGTACCTCTATATAGATTTACGGAGAGCGCCAAATATGTCCCAGGAGCTACGTTTTTTGGCAGTTTTTGTTTTTGCGAATCCACCAGAGGTCACTTTGTACACTTTTTAAGATCTCAAATTTCTCTCGTGAGTGCTATTCAAACCTGTTGTTCTCGTGTAAATCCACCAGAAGCCGCTGTCAACTGACTGTTTGACTGACTGAATGACTGACCGATCGACTGACACACCCTCCTCCTTCCCTGAACCCAAGCAATAGTATTCTCAAAAGCACAGATTGACCCGCCCACCCCAACAGACACCCCAACCTTGCTTTTTTTTAAAAAGCAATCCAAAAAAAGAAAAGCCCGGTGTGATTTTTACCACGTTTTCAGATTTTACCACATTCTCAACCTTGTTTTTTGATTGTTTATTTTATTTTTTGGATTCTGTTTTAGTCTTACCCACTTTCTGCACCTGTTCTTTACCGGACTCAAACCCCATCATCGTGGTCAACTCCTCTCTGCATCCTGAGTCCACTGACATACATAATGGGCTAACTGGACAAACTGGTAACAGCGGGAAAGTCGTCCATACAGAGGTAAGCAGTCAGCTGGTAAGCGCGAAAAGGAACAGCGTCATACCACCCCGTATTGTTCGTTTAAAAAATTAAATGCAGCCATACGTAGCTTTGGCTACATAATTTCTGATCTCCAGAAACATATATACAGTAGGGCTATGCTTTCAGAATGGGCCACTGTTGCACCTGAATACACACAGACATACAATGGGTCATGGAGGCTGGGGAGGATTGGTGTTAAACAGCACTGACTTGAGGCTGATTTATACTTCTGCGTCAAGCGTGCACGTATGCTACGGCGCAGCCTATACGTGGACGCATAGCATCTCGCCATCGGCGACGTTGACGTGCACCTCTCAAAAAATGTAACTCGTATGCGTAGTCTAATCTCTGTGATTGGTTGGCTTGGTAGCAATGACGAGTGTGGGCGGAGGCGAGAGCCGCGAGCCTGATGCAGCGAGTGTTTACAAGTGTGGTGTCCCGTGAAGGAGCTCCGGATGGATTGTTTTGTGTTTACCTTATAATTAAAGTCCGCCGGTTCACGCCTCAAAATGAGTCACTTGTACATTAAGAAAGTGTTCAGAAAAAACAAAACACCAGTGAAGAAACTCAACACAAAGAAACATAAACACCTACTGCCAGCTAGCGTTTTGGAAGTGTTTTGCAGAGAAACAGAAACAGCGTGCAGAAGTATAAATGCACGACTACGAGCGAGGCTTGCGCCGTGGGTCACGCCGGTCACTTGACCCAGAAGTATAAACCAGGCTTTAGGATGGACATCATGCCTAATGCTGGGTTCACACCAAACCCAGAGCACAATCTCACGTGGTCTAGCTTCCTCGGAGGATGTTTTATTTTACTTCAAACTAATTTACAGCTTGAGGCAAATTACTTAAACTTGTGCAGAAGACATGATTGAAGCAAATTCTGCGAATTATGCATGTTTGTGGAAAATGCTTCAGTATTCCACACCTTGTGTGCTGCTTGGTGGAAGTTTACCTGTATTCATTGATTTGCATTGATTTTGAAATACAAAATAAATTTTTTAGTAGTTCAATTCAGTTCAATTCAAGTTTATTTGTATAGCGCTTTTCATAATAATTATAGCTTCAAAGCATCTTTACAAAGGTGCACATTATTGCATTAAAATCAAATTTTGAAAAGATAAGGTTTATTAGTTACCATAACTTTATTAGTAACAAATAACTTTAACTAATTAACTAGTAACTAATAGTTAGGCCCACACAAAATCTACGCACACAGAAATACGCAGATTTCCACCCATTTTTAGCCTATCATTGAGCCTAAGTATTTATTTATGTAAATTTATATTTGCTCAGTTTTTAAATAAATTTCACTAATATTATTGCAGATATTTTTATATCTATTTTATGAGACTTGCTTTGTTTACCAAATAAGTAGTTCTAATTGGATTTGCATAGTAAACATTAAATAAAACTTTAAATGTATTTTTTTTTATATATTAAGTTTTTAGTTATGATATATGATACTCGTCCCAGATAAATCTACAGATTTTTTACAAAAATGTCAGCAAAAAATAGCAAAAAATGTCAGCATATTCTGCCTGGCCCTACTAATAGCTTTTATTAAGTAGTGTATTACGCAGTTTTATTTGAAAAGTTCTGGCCACTGAAAATGCCACTGCTTGGAAAATATGCATTATAAAGTGCTGGGTTCACACCATAAGCAAAATTAGGTATTCGCTTGAGTAGATTAAAAAAGTCATAGCACAAATGACGTGGTACACGAAAAAAATATATTTTTTGGCTTGTTCAAACTACTTATTTGAAATACGCTGAATCAACACAACTCTTGAGATTTCATTGGAACAACTTAATTTTTTATGTTCAATCTACATAAATTTGTTAAAAGTGTTAGGTTAACTTAATCGATTTATGTTGGGAAAACATGAATGAATTGTGCGGAACCCTGCATTTTTTACAGTGTATGTGCAACGCGTAAAAAATTAGCATCAAAGCCTTTTCTGTGCAAGTAATTCAGTTCAATTAATTAATGTGAAGGTAACATTTCCCCCCATACAGACTATGCAAAGGCTTAAATAAATGTGGGTTTACCATTAAGTGAATCTTCAGAAAACATCAAACAGCTTGGTTTATAAAGACCACTTTAACAACGTCTGTTACATTTGGACCACTTTAACAATGTTTACATACTGCTGGAAGCTTAAAAGCATTGATTGCATGGATATTCAATGTTTAGACAAAAATAAAACTCTCCTTTATCTTCTAAAAGTCCCCTTAATCTCACATTCTTACATATTAATCTTTTCTTTTCTCAAGCACTTCTAAAAAGCATTAGTGAACTGTTTTTTTCTCTAAGCGATGCTCTAGTTTTTAGCTCCGGCACTCAAAACCCCTGCCATCTTGCCTAAGATGGGTTTGTTACAGCAATGCAAATCTAAGCTGTTCAGCTGATATTTAATTGAAACACAATTTTATCATTTAATTAGGAGCACATTTCCTCTGAGAGACAAAAGACTGATACAATGTGTGTGCGTTTGTTATTTACTGCCTCAATTGTATCCGGATGGTGAGGGAGCAGCGTGTGTTTTCTCATAGCAATGCATTAGAGGGATCACTTTTTAAGCTGGCCTGATTAGACTCCCTTATTGGCTTGCCTTTCCTCTAGAGATCAAACTCAGCATGTCCTAGCCTATAATACTTTGGACTAGCATAACAACATATTACACAATACAAGTCTTAAATATTAGGTCTATTCACTTCCAACTACATATCACAAAAGTATCAGCAAATAGGCTGTCATTATCATAAAAGCATTTCAGTGAGCTCCTCACTCTGAAGAGTAGAAATCTTAAAGAGGTATGGCATTTCTGTCATAAGTGTGTATTTATAGCACTCTATACAAATCTACAGCTCTAGAAAAATGTGGAGACCCCTTCAAAGTTATCATCAATGTTTTTAGTAAAAGATACATTTCTGTTTTATAAACTACTGAAAATACATCTTTAAACTTTATACTTTAGAGCAGGGGTCAGCAAAGGGCCAGTGTACTGCAAAGTTTAGCGCCAACCCTAATCAAATACACCCAAACAAGCTAATCAAGGTCCTGCTACTTTAAAGCATTTATTTGAAGAAAATGACAACATGCCTTAAATGTGGGACAAAATTTGTATGTCAAATATGTAAAATGTATGAGGCCTCTAGTTCAGTATCATTTAAATAAATTGTATAAATGTGTCTCTTTGTGTATGTGCAGTTCAAGAAATAAAAGAAAGAGAGAGTTTTGAAATAGTGATTAAACCAACCAACCTCCCGCTCTCCCTTGAGAAGCTAATACGGTAGTAACTGAAACTGCTATTCATGGAAATTCCCCTAGTCCTGGCTCCATAATAGAGCACATTTCTATTGAGCCCAGTGTTAAAATGGCAAACTTTACAGCAGAAATAGGTGTTTACAGCCTGGAACAAAAAAACTATTTTGGTTCATATAGCTAATATTACACTTCATGACAACTGTGAGGGGGTGAATTTTTTTTATAACTCATCCGTTTTATTTTTATTAAGTTATTAGAGCGTGGCCACTAACAGCTAGTTCTCGCTGGTTGCCGTCATGTCACCTCAGCTGATTCCGGCTGAATAGCCGCTGAGCTCAGCATATCATATTTTTGTTTTGTTTTATGTGGCTTTACACAATCAATTGCCTTTTGGAAATATTTCCTACAATTATCAGATAATATAGCATGCTGTGTGCACTTATTTGTGTTCACAAACCATTCAAGTGGCCTCCATTTCCCAGTGAAATTATATAGCTATACACCACATCTATAAATGTATTTATTTTATTTAAGATAATTTTTCATTTAAAATTTTCTTGAATGCACTGCAGAATCTGACAGATTGATTATAGCGGTAGGCTCTAGAACAGTCATGTGAAACACTGTCATACGGTGTTCTGCCTGGATTTCATAATAGCCTTGCGTTTACTAACACAGACTATATTTGATGTATTTGGAAGTAATTTGTGTTTTCTTCCTGTAGAAAAACGTCATAAAAACAATGCTTAGTGGCTCAATGTATTGCAAAAGTGTTTTTTTCAAAGACCAAACACTTTATTGATATAGTACATAACCAAGCACAAGTGGTCAGAACACAGACGAGTCGAAGGTAATAAAGTATTAAGCGTTTCTCCCAAAGAAAAGCCAGTTTTAGCAAAATGTTAACAGGCATCTGTAGCTCAGTTCACGCTCTGTCTCTTTGCCCTTTTTTGGTAACCCCCAGTCGTCGCGATGACGCATGAACAAAATGGCGACGGTTGGCCATGCTTGTAGCTTCATTTGCAACCTATGGGTGACGTCATGGATACTACGTCAATTTCTTTTACAATATATGGATAAAACATATATACATACTTTCCAAACCTGCCAATAGCCATTGATGACTTTAATTTTAGACAAAGCAGTGTGTCTAAGAGAATAAATGTTTTATTAACAAAAAAATAACAAAATAATATAAACTTTTAGCTCAAACTACTTATTAGCTGTGTATTAATATTTAGTAAGATAGTATTTGGGTTTAGTTATTGCATAGGATAAGGGTTAATTAATTACAGTTAATTAATAATAGGCATTAATAAGCCAATAGTAAATGGTGTGAAATGTTATTCAAACTAAAATGTTACCCAAGGTTTTTTTTGCATTGCAAAAGCTGAAGGCTGAAGCAAATCACTTCAAAAGTTTGTCTGTGAGTTACAATGTAGCTGTTGCTAAAGCACTGTAAACAAATGCTTGCCCTCATCCCTTAATTCACAGTGCAGCTGACTAAGAGCTGGTTTAGTCCAAAATTAAGCAGTATTTTTTGCAGGTGGATCTGTTCTCACCACAAACAAAGAGCTCCAATGTTTGTTTGAAAGTATACTCAGACCACCTCTTCAAGCAGGTTTAGGTACAGCATGTTTGTTTGGTCCACTCTAGTGCGACTGCAACATTAACACCAACCCAAATGAACCGCAACAACAGAAAAACAAACTCTAGTGCAATTTAACCCAAACTATATAAAGCATGTGTAAAAACACCCTAAACATTACACTTTTGGAAACAAATGGAAATAAATGTAGCACCGAAATAATGATTTAACATGTAAATATTTTTGTAGAAAATATATATTAAAGCAACACTATGCACCATTCTCTTATAACACCCCTTTTGTTTTTGACAAGCACGATTGCCTTTTAAATGTGTCATAAAACTGTTGTTGCATTTGCATTTGTTAACTAACCTGAAAGAGACAACTTAAAATGAAACCATGTTCACTGAAGCAGCCTGTTACACTACACTATGTCCCACAAATATCATCACATGGTTTGTTTATTGTTTCTCACTTTATTTATTGTTTCTCAAAAATATGACAAAATTACAATAGTATCTGGTTGCAGCATTTAGGATGCAAGCTGAGAGTGTATCTCTCAGTGATGCAATGTCAGACACAATGCACTCAATAGAGCTAGTGACGTCACTGTGACAGGTAGAGTTAGGTGAGCCTATTAAAAAGCATTGGCTGCAGCTCAGATTGCATCCAGACCCCACTCCAAAATTATGACAGTACTGTATGCTAGTCTAGTTTTCTGTCACACATAATTTGTATGTAGCGTTGTTTACAAAGGTTTTTTTTATAGTAGAAAAAAATGTTAGCACATCATGCAGCCATAATGTCGATAATTCTTATACATGATTGCACAATTACTAAGCTTTGAAGTAACAGGACTCTTTAGATCAGATGTGAAGTAGACTGAATAATTCATTTTTGGGTCTTGTGTGTTGAAACAGATACTGTACACGTTATACACTGCAAAAATGCTTTTATTACTTAGATGTTTTGTCTTGTTTTAGTACAAACATCTAAATATTCTTGAATCAAGAAGCACAAGCAAAAAAGACTGTCTTGTTTTACAAAATAATATGCAAAAATTTTATGAGGTTTTTCTTAAAACAAGCAAAATAATCTAATGCCAAAATGAAAAACAAGATTATTTTGGTCCCTTGCTCCCTAGGATGCTCAAATCAAATCCTCTAACAGAAAAACTAACAAAAGAACAATCTCACGTTCGTGAATGTCAGAAAGTTTTCATGAGAAGTTCAAAGTTATAAGATTGAAAACTTATATATAGTGCTGCTTTAATTTTCTTTCTCCCCAACAGTCCTTAGGCACATGAGAACAACTGAGCATTTTAAAAGCTAAAATCATGTAAATGACAAACAAAACTGCCCAATTACTTCATTGAAGTGCTGATTGACTGTACATTTTAATAGCCTTGAGAAAGTGCCCTTAGTAAAATAGTTCAGTTGAAAGGTTTTTCCAAATGAGATTGAGCAAGTATTGAAAGTACCATTTGGAACAGAAAGCAACAGTGAGCACTTAAAATGGTCTGCAAGTCAAAAGTCCATTAATTTTCCCAATTGAGAAATAGATTTTTTAACGATTCTGCATAAACCTTTCAAGAGAGGCTGACTGTTAATCTATGGTACAGTATGTGCTTCTATTAAAGCCCTAACTTGTAATGTTTTAAATAAAATTTTTATTATTTTGCCAATCAGAGAATCTTAGCAAACAACAAAAGGAGCTCAGCTGCAAGTGTCAACCACCCACTCACATTTATCCCTTTTTATATATTTCTGGGATATTTGTCTGTATAAAAAGTGTGACTTTAATAGTTTTCTTTTCATAATGTGTTCCATTTCACATGCAATTTGGAAAAAAAGTATATTCTGTAAGCTATATTTTCATTCTTAATATAACTCAAGTTTAAGTTGGCTAGTCTAATTTCTAATTTCTTTATATTCTGACATTTTATATCGGATGTTTTTAAAACAGTTCATGGTTTACGGATTAGTACATATGAATAGTTTGACAGCCTGTCTACTGTGGCACATTTGAATTTGAATCGCATCTAGGCAGGAATCAATTTCCAGTTCTCAATCCTTAAGCCTTTCCTTTTCTATTGCAAAGTGTTTTACTCAGTAGATACATTAAAATGCTTGATATTAAGTGAAATGCAGCAATTACTCTGGCTCCCTGTGGCTTGGCTGAAAAACACAATCCTCTGCTCAGATCTGCTACAGTAGCTCATTTAGTTGCTCGCTTTACTGTGTTTTAAGGTGAAAGTGGGCTTGTAATTCAATGGTATGTCATACATTCAGTTGGTTTAGTCATAATGTATTTATTTCTGACTGACACTCAAATAGGTAAACAATCAAACATGTAAAAGTAAACTGCTGTATTTACTGAACATCCAATGACCTACCGATGCACACCAGGTCCATGAATCCATACATGGCGTAACAGATCTGAAAGAGCAGGTCCTGCCGTTGCCACTTGGCCGAGGGGCTGAGGGATGACCACACCAGCCACGAGATACTGGCTATCAGGAACAGGGACCCCAGAACAGCTGCAGCTATCTGTACTTTCTCTATCACTGTCAAAGAGATGGCCTGCCACTGGAGGAAAAAAAAAAACAAAACAAAAACAATATGATAAACTCGTTGAAGCACCAGTCCCACTTTTGACATATTGCCAAACCTGATGCATTCATTCAGCAAGATGGTATAATTATTTTTTTGTATATAAACATATAAAAGTTTTTTTTTTGATAGTAGAGACCTTGTATTTATTAAAGATTTTATTTATTTATTAAACACAAGGTTAACTGTTTTTGAATTCATAACTGTAATTTTGTTGAGTACTAAATCGTCATTTAAGACTAAATGCTCAGTGAGCACAAGATATTCTTTTAAAAATAACAAAAAAAAAATGTACTGACCCTAAAATTTGAATGGTAGATGTTTTGTGGTATTAATTTAAAGATTCTAAGACAGGAGTGCTCAAACTTGAACATGCAGCGTACCCGCTTTGAATATTTCCACTCGATTGAATGGGTGTTATCATTGGTTATCAGCTGATAGATATGGGCCAGTAGGGGCCTTCTGTGCCTACTGGTAGGCTAAGAAGGCTGTTATCATCCATCCACATGTTTAATCAACTATACAAATAGAGAAGACTCCAGATCTCAGAATTTAGTGCATTAGCTCTTGCTTTGTTGTCATTGAAACTCTGATCTGTGCCGGTTAACTGACTACTCTGCTGTTTTGCCCTTTTTGGATTTGTTCACTAAATTTAAATATTTGTACATAGTAAGTAGGGAGCTTGACGCCATTGTCTTTTGTACCTTATTTTTGTTGATTGTTTTTGTGGACAAGGGAGTTATGTAATAAAGTGTTTTTTTCTTTTCTTTTGCTGAAAATAGGGAAGTTAGAGGCAATCTGAATTTAGATAGTTTTGTTTATTATTTTGGCCTGGTCAGCTCCTGAAGTTGAAAAAGACACATTTTGTTTGAGAAAATCCTTCTGCAATTATAATTTTTATATATTTTCTTAAGCATCATTATGTGTGCAGTCTTCCTCCCTTTTATGTTGCATCCTTATGCCTAGATGGGGCGTAACAATCATTCCTTCATCACACCTGCCTGGAAGTTTCTAGTATACATTGAAAGAACTTGATTAGTGGTTCAGGTGTGCCTAATTTGGGTTAAAACAAAAGTCTGCAGGACACTAGCCCTCCAGGATAAAGTTTGGGTACCCCTGCACTAAGATGCACTAAGAAAAAAATGACAATTTTTGAGTAAAATAAAAAGAGTTCTGTTCTTGCCCAGTTATTACAGTAGCATCATTAATATATTTTGAAGCTAGAGAAATGGATTGAGAAAGAAATTGCAGGTTTACCTCATGTTTGAAAAGACTAGTCTAATGTCTATGGTTTCAAATACGCTTGCCTGTCTTTCTTTCTTTCCTTTTTTCTGCTATACTGTATTTGAATGTTCTTCTACTGGATCTTGATGTAGAATGACAGCTCTAATAATAAGTATATCAACAACAGAAAGCACGACTGAGCAGAACAACTTTAATTGCATCCATCAACTACACATGGGGTGTTACGGTGGCGCAGTGGGTAGCACAATCGCCTCACAGCAAGAAGGTCCCTGGTTCGAGACCCGAATGGGTCAGTTGGCATTTTAGTAAGGAGTTTGCATGTTCTCCCTGTGTTTTTAGAGTGCTCCTGTTTCCCTCACAGTCCAAAGACATGCGGTACAGGTGAATTGAATAAGCTAAATTGGCCGTAGTGTATGTGTGTGAATGCAAGAGTGTATGGGTGTTTCTCAGAGTTGGGTTGCAGCTGGAAGGGCGTCTGCCGTGTAAAACATATGCTGGATAAGTTGGTGGTTCATTCCACTGTGGCAACCCCAGATTAATAAAGGGACTAAGCCAAAAAGAAAAGGAATGAATGAACTACACATGGCCATACAGAGGCTAAAGTTCTATTTTGCATCTTTAAAATAGCTAAATCAAACAAAGACATAGCCTTGTTTGTAGGTTAGATCAAAAGAAAATAAAAAAGGCAAAACATTTAATCAGGGAAAGCAGAAGTTTTGAACCCAGAAAAGCACTTGAGGTAACTCAATATAAAAGGAAAAATGCTGATTTTAGTTTTGTGGTGATACAATGGAACAGATACAGTATTGTACAACTGCATGTACACAGTGCACAGTACTCCAATGTGGACGTACGGCTAAAGCATGTAAAAATTACTTTCTAATGCATGTTGTTCAAGTCACATATACAGCCATGTCAAAAAAAATGTGTGTACATTTATCTTTTCCAACAAAACATTACTCTGCACAAAGTGGGATCTATAAAGAAATGATTTAGTGACTCTGTTGTGGAAGAACTTGGCTAGACTTCACAAAAATCCAACCTATAACTCACTGAACACCTTTGGGATGATGCTGAGCCAAACCCCATCGTATAAAAACAGTGTCTGACCTCACTGATGCTCTGATGTCTGAATGAGAGCAATGTTCCCTGCAGATATGTTCCCACAGCTAGTGGAAGGAAGGACTGATGCCTTATTAATGCCCATGGTTTTGAGCCTTCCAGTAGCTCAAACTGTAAAGGACAACAGTAGCAAAGCCAAGGATATAGGTTTGAGTCCCAGAGAAAGCAAGTGTGTCTAATTTCAATTAGCCAGCCTGGCCATTTTTTATGTCTTTTATATATGAACATTTATTTGAATATAGTATGTAAACAACAGGACTTAGTGCTCAACTGCTGTCCCCTCACAGTGCTTAAATTTGAATACCTTTTTATCTATTTGACTATCTTCTGTACATTTCGATTATAAACTAAAGGCCCCAGTATATTCCAAATGAAATTCTCTTTTGTTCTTTGTTTGAGGCCAAAAAGAAGTTCTCAGCCAAAACGAAGTCTGAGTGGTAATGTACTGTTTTGAAACCTTCTGTCACCCCCATGGTGCAGTAGGTGGGGTTGTAAATGGGTCACACTGCTTGAGTGGAATCCTAAACACAACAACAGTGGCTGGGAGAGAATAACTAAAACTGTGAAACAGTGAGTTTAATAAGGCAAACAATTTTCTCCAGCAAAAAATGCGATCACGGCACACTACATTGCTTTCTATTTGCCACGGACAGACACTGAATAAAACAAAATTTAGAACTTTATCAGATGTGGCACAATGTGGTTGTGTTTATTGTCGGGTATGACTCCGAGTCTTTAAAATCTCACAGCAGGCAACAGTACAGGTGCGGATACCTCTGTACCTGCTCTGCTACTTGACCCTCCAGCTTATTCTTGTTGCTAACTTAGTGTTGTTGTGTTGGATGTTTTTTTTCCAGTCTGAACTGCGTAGCAAATCAAAGAGGAAAGAGTTTTAGAGCACACACATTGCGTAATCATCACAAAATGACCAAACAAACTCCCCAAAAAGTAACTTTGGTGAGCTGTTCTCCGAAATGAAAAAAATTATTATTTTGTTTCCACCTTAAAAGCAAGGAATATACCTCATTTAGCCTGCTTATTGTTAATTTTATTTTTGAAGCTTTATTTGAATGTGGCCATGTTTTAATTTTAAAACATTTTTTTTATTTGACAAGTGTGCTCTGCAAAGATCCCATTATAAAATGTCTGACAGAGACTCTTCTCCTCCCCATGTCTACATTAAGATTATTGAGAATGAGATAACAGAGTGCAAATGTTTGCAAGCAGAGTGCAAAGTGGCAAAATTTGATCTTTAAGGAAGCCTTAAAAATTGGTCAACTATAATTCCACTTAAGTGCCTCAAGCTGAATTCCTGATTCATTTTTAAATATATTATGAGTATTGAAATATATGATGTGACCTCTCATAGTTTTATAAATGCTGCATTTATTCTATCTCTATGAATAAGCAGTGTGATCAATTTTGAACGTGCTTGCCGTGACATAAGGCTGAGACTGTAGGTTAGGGTTAATAAGTTGATTGTACTTCCAAACTTATTTGAAGTCATCATACAGTTTTTCTCAATTGCTTTTGTACATTTTTCAAAACAGACTTAATACTCTCTAAACTGGGAGTCCAAATCACAGAACTGTTTGCTGGAATTTTAGAACTTTATTGCATGTCTGCAAAATCTAGTTACTCCCCCAAAACATTTAATTCATGCTTCAATACCTAGTTATTGTGTCAGTAATTTGGCCAAGGCCACCAAAACATAAAGTGTATTTGTCATTGTGTGAGTCACAATGCTCAAAATAATTAGTTGTTTTTTCACAATATTGGAATTGGAATGTCTTTATTGTCCCCAAAGGGCAATTAGGTTTACAGCAATAGCTGACAGCTACCAGCAACAGGTTACACTCGAACAACATAGTAACAGTAAATAATAAAATTGATCATAATCAAGTAAAAACAAAAAACAAACAAAAAAACAAAAAACAGTCAGTCACTTTCTCAGTTGCTTTGGTACATTTCTCAGATCAGACTTCAAATTTGCAAAACAGTACGTGCATTACTCAAAACAATGCAAATAGCAAAATATCATGGATTGCCTGCAAAAGCTCTTGCTCAAAATCGAAGCGGTAACTACATAACCCTCATTCCCAGAAGGGGGGGAACGGAAATGCTATGTGGAAACTTCCACTATGGGGATTTCGTCAGAAACTAATAATCTGAAAGATGAAATGAAATGCCAATGAGTTGGCGGAGTCAGAGTGCACAGCTGGCAGCAATTACAATCAGTACTTTATAAAGAAGTCCATCGTGCATCGCAGAGTCACCTTTTCTAGCTGAAGAGCCTGAACAGCTGTCAGCTAAGAGGCAATCGCTGTTGCCAAGGAACATAGCTCTTCCCCCCCCCCCCTCGAGGAACAAGGGTTCTGTAGTAATCGTTTTGTTCCCCAGCGGGAGGGGAACATCAATGCTATGTGGAAACTTCCACTACAGGGAAATGTTTAGAAAGCGCCACAGTGATTGAACCTTACCACGTCACTGGTGAGAGGTATGCCAGGCTACAGCGTGAGCGTACCATCATCACCAGAGACGCAGCCCTCCAACGTGCCCCCTGGCCCTAACTTACCTTACTTACCTGTTAAGCTTTAAAGGCTTAGATATATTTTTCGGGGAGTAGTAAAATACACCTAGTTAATTCTAGGAATTTAAAATATGAGAGTACGTTGAGAAAGCTTGCAGTCCCGATAGGGAGGACGCTGTGGAGGCCACCTACTGCCCAGAAGGGGAGACCTGGTGGCAGGAAGACATACCGCAGGAAGACTAACCCTGAGAAGGGGAAGTACAAATATGAAGGATGGTTAGTAGGGAGGAAAGACACGGGCCCACCTAAAAGGGGGGAACTATACCGTGCTTGAGTGAAGCGTATGGGATTGCCAGCAGGCATTGCACATAGCAGGCACCTATACCCAGAACTCGGACTGACCAGAGGGCATGCCAACAACGTAATGGGCCAGGCACCTGACTCCTCCGCTGAGTCAGATGCTGGGGGTCTCGGAGGAACTCCGTCAGGTTTACCAAATAGAGAACTCAACTGACAGAGTGAAAAAAGTCCATGTATTTCTGTGTTAGAGAGAAAGGTGCAGCAAGTGTGTTACAACACCAAACTGGATTTCCTCATTCACCAGAGTTTACCAGCACACGTGAGGAAATCGGCTCTACTCGAACATTTTAAAATCTCGCAAATGTATTAGGTATTGCCAAGCCTGCAACTCTACAGATTTCTGTTAGCGAGGCGCCGCGTGCTAATGCCCAAGATGATGTGATGCTCCTAGTGGAGAGTGCTCTCACTTCTGAGCGACACGGCTCGCTCTGGCTCTGATGAGTGAGGGAGATGGCATCCACTATCCAGTGAGCCAACCTCTGTTTGGATATGACACTTCCCTTCTGCCAACCACTATATAGAAAAAGAGCTGCTTAGAGGATCTAAAGCTCTGAGTACGGTCCACATAAATACTCAAAGCGCGAACAGAAAACAGCAATGAAAAGGCTGGGTCTGCCTCCTCTGAAGGCAGCAGCTGCAGGCTCATTAACCTGGTCTTTAAACAGTGTGGTAGGAACCTTGGGCACATATCCAGGCTGGGGTCTCAGGATGATGTGAGAGTAGGCTGGCCCAAATTCCAGGCACAAATTACTGACCGAAAATGCCTCCAGGTTCCCAACCATCTTAATCAATGCCAGGTCGACCAGCAGAGCTTTCTTTAAGGGCAGAAATCTCAAGCATATTGAGTCGAGTGGTTTAAACGGATCTCTAGAGTAGGCTTGAGAGCACTACAGAGAGATTCGAAGAGGGCATGAGAGGGGGCGGGGTTGATTTAATCGCCTCGCGCCTCTGAGGAACTGGATGATAAGGTTATGCCTTCCCATGGTGCTGCCATCCACCGCGTAATGATGAGCGGAGATGGCAGCCACGTAAACCTTCAGTGTGGAGGGCGACAGCCTCTGCTCAAGCCTATCCTGAAGGAAAGAAAGCACAACACTGATCTGGCAAGTCTGAGGGTCTTCTCAGCGAAAAGCGCACCATTCAGTGAATAAACTCCACTTTAGGTCATAGGCATGCCTTGTGGAGGGTGCTCTTGCCTGAGTGATGGTGTTAACCAAGAAGGTGGTATGTAACCTAAGTCTTCCTTGCTCCGCCTATGGACCACATGTGGAGGTTCCAGAGATTTAGGCGAGGGTGCCAGACGGTGCCCTGTCCCTGAGAGAGAAGGTCCTCCCTCAAAGGGATCTGCCAGGAACGGGCCATCGTGAGGAGGAAGAGTTCTGATATCTAGGTCCGGTTGGGCCAGAGGGGTGCAACTAGCAAGACCTGCTCCTCGTCCTCCCTGGCCTATTTGCGAATGCTCCGAGGCCAGCTGTGAGCCAATGCATCCATGCCGAGGGAGCCCTCATTCAGGAAAAAAAACATTGGCAATGTGCGCTCTCGGGGGAAGCCAACAGGTCAACCTGGGCTTCCCCGAAAAGCGCCCATATCAGCTGGACAGACTCGGGGTGGAGCCTCCATTCTCTTGCAAGTGGAAGCTGCCATAAGAGCACATCTGCTGCACGGTTAAGCACGCCTGGGATGTGAATGGCACGCATCGATTTCAGTTGCATATGACTCCAGAGGAGCAGACGGCGAGCAAGCTGAGACATGTGGCGGCAGCGGATACCCCCCAAGCGATAGATATATGCTGAAGCACCCTGTCTCTGTGCATAATCAATTTATGAGTGAGCTAAAATCAGCCGGTCGTTGAGATAATTGTGTATGTGGATGCCTGCAAGCCGAAGGGGCACTAGGGCACCCTCCGCGAGTTGGTGAAAACCCACGGAGACAGAGAGAGCCCGAAGGGGAGGACTTTGTACTGCCAAGCTCGACCCTCGAATGGAAACCACAAAAACTAGCGGTAGCATAGAAAAATTGAGCCATGAAAGTATGCGTCCTTCAGGTCTATTGCTGCAAACCAATCCTGGGGATGGACGCACCAGAGAATGCGCCTCTGCGTGATCATTCTGAACGGCAGCCTGTAAAGACAGCGGTTCAAAACTTGCAGGTCTAGGATTGGCCGTAAGCCACTGCTCTTTTTGAGTATGATGAAGTACGGGCTGTAAAACCCGCTCCTCATCTTGGCTGGAGCCATTGCGACGGGCTGGCCAGTGCTAACCAGGCCAGCAAAGCCCGCACAAGTGGCATTATAGGCACGAATGTTGACGCACTAACAGTGGGGCAGCACGAAGTGGGAGGGCTTAACCGGGGAGTGATAGGGTAACGCGGAAGAGCAAGAGACAAGGGGTTCACTCGTGCCGCGCTCTCAGGGTCTTGAGGGGTGGGGGGTGGGGATGTGGAGCGTGTGAGAAGGGAAACTGTGCTCCAACACTCTGAGAGCCACTTGCGAGGCGCACCGATCCTGCGAGCTGGAAGGCATAGACACATCCCGGGAAAGAGAAAATGCTCTTTTATTGAGAATTTGGGAGCCACTGACTGTGAGGCCAGCAGGCTGGCATTGAAGAATGCCATTTGATGTTGAAGAGCCCGGCCCTTCACCGGGTAAAGAGCAAGTTTCCTCTTCTACGGATTGCCGGTCTCAGGGATGCTTCGCGGTCTGTTTACTGGACTTAACGGCACCCTGGGGTGAGGAGCAGCCGATGTGGATGGTTCGGCGGTGAAAGCGGTCGCCGATAGATGACTTCACCCAATCGCATCGGACTGCTCCTTCACTGCCGTGAATTCCTGGGTGAATTCTCTGATGGTGTCGCCGAACAGGACAGCCTGGGATATGGGTGTGTTAAGAAAGTGAACTTTGTCAACATCACGCATATCAGCCAGGTTTAGCCAGAGGTGTCGTCCTGGAGCACTAGTGTAGCCATCGTCCTCCTTTTGCAAGAGCAAGCCGCGATCTTAACTGCGCAACAAACATGCAATCGCAGTGACGGCATGCACTGCCTGCGAGCACCGCATTAACATGCTGGACCACCAGACATGGAACGCAGTGCTCGCAGTGCTCGGTTAGAACAGCATCTTAAAAAAAAGACGGCTGCATGACCCTGTTGCTCTTTTAAGGGCTGATCACACAGAGCTCGCATTTACATTACAAAAACGTGCGAGGCGCACCACACTGCCTTCTTTGTTGACAAGAAAAAACGATAAACGGTTAACTTTTTTATGTCACTAGGCAACGACTGAATCAGCTGGGTATTGTGCGAGAGTGTTGCTGTTGATATTAATATAAATTTAATATTTAATAATATTGTGATATTCAAGTTTTGTCATGTCATATAACTCTGGATAACTTAAAACAGGAACCATAAGTCTCTCCTCCATCTCCAAAACTCTCCATTGTTGTCTCTACAACACAAACACTGCAGGCACCTTAATGGCAACCCAGCCTGTGCTTTCATTTGATTGGAGAATGAAAAAGACACGAGAGACATCACATGCTTTTTAAAAAGAAAAAGTGTTTACTTTTTTCAACTGAGAGCGCACGACGCGCAAGGGCAAACATGCGAGGCGCAGCAGGCGGTTAAAACGTGAGGCGTGCAGTGCACATAAACAGCACGCAAAACACACACGGCCGTTAGTAAATCATTTAAAAAAGGTGTCTCTCAATGCAAAATGCACATTCTGTGTGACCGGCTCCTTAGGAAACTTGCTACATACAAACCGCTCTTGGAGGACCAGACCCAGAGAACACCCAGGCAAGGGAGAAAGCCAAGCTCAACACACTCTGGAATCAGGAGAAGCAGCCTGCTTGTTCTCTCTCTCTCTCTCTCTCTCTCTCTCTCTCTGTCTCTCTCTCTCTCTCTCTCTCTTCAGAAGAAGCTTTGGAGGAACCCAAGAAGATACAGATACAGAAAGGAAAAGACAGCACTGCATAGCACAAAGAAAAAAACAAAAGTATAAATGTGAACATAGAAGAATCTCCTTTGATATTCACCTTCATTAGAAAAAGTCAAGATTCACCTGGGAGAAATTGACCAATTGTAGACTTATGCCATGAACAAACGATTAAATGTTGTAGGGGTGAGACTATTCAGACAAAAACCAAAATAATACATTTAGATCAACATGATATAAGCAATTGATAATGTAGAAAACATCAGAAAATTGCACATTATCATTTGCATGGATGTACAAAAGCATTTGCAACTTTTTCAAAGAAATGAGAAACAGCTTTTTTGATGTGCACAAATCACACAATGATGTGAAAATCAAACAGGAAGTTTTGAGAAATTCAATTCTGATCAGAGAAATGTACTAAAGCGACTGAGAAAAACTGTAAGTAACCCAACTGCAGTTGGAACAAATGAATGCAAATATCTGTTGGACCTCGGCCGTCTAGAATTAGTATACATTCTGCCTAATGGCAGGAGTTTCGCAGGAGGCAAAACTTTGAATAAAGTGGAGGACTCTCATCTGCTAAAATGCACATAGCCCTCTTTATGACTCTCACCTCATACATTTGTCCAATAGTGTTAAGTATGTTCCATGACAGTCAATGGAAATTAAGGTTTAAAAAAATCGTACATAAAATAAATATATAAATAAATGAACATTTGTATTTATACAGTACATTTATTTGAGTACAAATGTATTGCAAGCAAAGTGCAATCTTTACAATCTTAATCATTGTATTGTATATTTCATATTTCTTATGGTACCACAAATACACACAACAAGCTACAAATATCATCTATGAAAAACAAAAATCTTGGTGGACATCCTGTCGCTCTTGTTGGCCTAGCCAGAGATTACACTTCTTCCAATTTCTCTTCCACAGGCATGTTACTGCAGTTCAAGATTGTGAATGTAGTGATTGTGCTGTGGGCAATAGCTTGTATGTATAGTTTGGTACCATATATGATAAATAGATAACGCAAATTGTATTGCAACTACAGGTCATTTGCCAATTTAGCTGACTTTACAAACAATGTCAATATCAGATATTTATGGTGTAAACGTGCATATACAAATGTTTGAAAACTGAATAAACAGTTTTGAGTGTGATGGCTTACACCAGGGGTCACCAACCCTGTTCCTGGAGGGCGACCTTCCTCTAGAATTCAGACCCAAACCAGATCAAACACACCTGAATCAATTACAGGTTTTCTCAGTTGCTTTGGCTCAATTTTTGATTTAAATCTTTATTTTTCAAAAATATAAGTTTAGATTTCTGAACTATTAGCTTATTGTTCACTTCAGAGTGGCATTTCTCATTGATTTAAGCAAATTATAAATGCTTTGACACATGTCTGCAAACAGTAAGTACAAATGTTTGGACAAAAACTAATTGCATATGGCTTGTTAATCAAAACTGATGATTCAATTTTCATTTAAACTGTCAAACTCTTCACAACTTCTCAATCTTGTTTTATTGTGTAAGCCATCACACTCAAAATTGTTTATTCAATTATTAAACATTTGTATACACGCATGTTTACACCATAAATATCTGATATTGACATGGTTCGTAATGCCTGGTGGTAAACTGGTAAATGACCTCTAGTTGCAATACAATTTGCTTTTTCTTTTTATCAATCAAGTTTGGTAGCATATAAACACACAGCACAATCACTACATGCAGTAACATGGTAGTGGAAGAGCAATTGGAAGAAGTGCAATCTCTGGCAAGGCCAACAAGAGTGACTAGATGTCCATCAAGAATATTTTTTTCATGGGTGATATTTTGTAGTTTTTTTGTGTGTATTTTTGGTAACATCAGAAATATGAAATATACAATACAGTAGTTGGACAAGCAAGATTGCACTTTGCTTGTAATACATTTGTACACAAATAAATGTACTGTATAAATAGAAATGTTCATTTATTTTTTTTCTATGCACTATTCATACTTCTCAACAAATATCAGATTTTTTTAAACCTTACTTTCTAAAGTTGACTTTCATGATGAAAAACAACTAATCATTTTGAGCATTGTGGCTCACGCAATGACAAATACACTTTATATTTTGATGGCCTTGGCTAAATACCTGACACAATAACTAGGTTTTGAAGCATGAATTAAGTATTTTGGGGGAGTAAGTACATTTTGCAGACATGCAATAAAGTTCTAAAGTTTCAGCAAACAGTTTTGAGATCTGCACTCACAGTTTAGAGAATGTGAAGTCTGTTTTGAAAAATTTACCAAAGCAATTGAGAAAAACTGTAATTTGGACCTGAAGCAGCACTTAATAGTTACAGAAAGGTGTGTTTGGTCAGGGTTGCAACTGAATCTGCAGGTGAAGAGTTTGACAGTTTAAATGAGAACTGACTCATCAGTTTTGATCAACAAGCCATATGCAATTAGTTTTTGTTCAAACTACAGAAAATTGTTCTGTTTACAGACATGTGCCAAAGCATTTACAATTTGCTTGAATCAATAAGAAATGCTACTCTGAAGTTAACAGTAAGCTAGTTGTTCAGAAATCTAAATTTATGGTTTTGAAAAAAAAAAATCGAGAATTGAGCCAAAGCAACTAAGAAAAACTCATGTTATAGTGTCATGTTTAAATAAATAAAACCTGTAGTGCATTTAAATTACAGTTAATGGTGGTTTACCTGTAGTGGGTTCTTGGTGCTGATGGCGATGACCTGGTATTTGTAGTAGCAGAGTTCACAGCTCCAGGATCCTCTCTCACTAATCCATTTAATAAGACAGGGCTCATGAGTGCAACGCACAGAACCACTACAACGACATGGGCTCAGCAGCTCCCCCTGCAGGACACAACAGAGGTAGTTAAGTAAGCAATTATTTAGATCTTATTCCAAATGTCAACTCATCCATCCAATGAAGACTATTTCTTTTTTCTGGTGATGTACTTATTCCGGACATTTCCAATCATGTTATTCTGGACCCACTCCTGAAAGTTCACCTTTATCTATTTCATTGCAACATTCTCAAAAAGAAAAATATTAACAACTAACAACCAACAAACAACAACCAATACAAAGTGAGGTGCTTGTCCAACTCTTTTTTTTTAATAGAAAAAGTTTACACTCTAATATATTGACATTACATTAGGATGTTTTTGGTCAAATTTCATCAGTGAAATCTAATGTATGAAAATTCCCAGAGCAGATTTTTTTGTTTGAAAGAGGCTTTGTCCTTGTGTACACCATGAATCT
This sequence comes from Danio tinwini, assembly GCA_903798205.1. Taxonomy (NCBI): domain Eukaryota; kingdom Metazoa; phylum Chordata; class Actinopteri; order Cypriniformes; family Danionidae; genus Danio; species Danio tinwini. The sequence goes on from CAIGQZ010032813.1 coordinate 764,853, forward strand.
TTGTCAACCTGATCACTAGTAAATTTGGAAAACATATTCCTGATTATAGCTGGTGTTTTTAATGCTTTATTTTTTTGTCCACTGCATTTCTATGAGGGGAGTGAAGGTGTATGTATGGGCTTTGTCCCTTATTCTAGTCTAACTTTGTTAAATATACTTTTTACATATGCAATAATAACACAATTTGCATATGAACACCAAATATGTCAATAAATGTTGATAGAGAGTAGTTTTCATTCTCTGCCAACTACAAAACTACAGTAATCAAAATCAGTTAAAAATGAATGTCCTGTCAGAAAATTACCAGTAAAACTTCTATTATAAATGTACCTTGATTAACAAAGTCTTGATTACCAGATGTCATTCATTGTTTGCTCACTTTATTGACAATTTCAAATCAAAACTATAAAACTGTGTGTTTTACATATATGAATATATGCTAAATATCAACCATTTTTTATATAACAATTTTTATAACAAATTGTGTGGTATCAAATGTGGTTGCGAAATGCTGTTGTGTTAAAACAAAAACTATACACAAATATAATACACAAGACATGTCACTCGTATAGTTTTAAATGGGGAAAAGAGTAACAGTCAATAACGGTTAATAAGGTGAATGAAGCCCCACCTACTAGTACAGGAGCCAATCATCGCTCAATATAGACTGACATTACTTTGGGGGAGAAACTCGGACCAGATGTATGGTTTTACGACAGTTTGGTGGTCAACAAACATCAACAGCGAATACTTGCTTTACAGACATAAGAAATATATCCAAATAAAGTGTGAACTTTTAAATGAACCGAGTGCACTTGTAAACAAACTTTTTTTAAATTTTTTAATCTGTATGTCTATAACAAAAAGTACAATCCGTCCTGTCAAACGCACATCACATGACAGCAATTATTCAAATGCTCACAAATTTGTAAACAAAGAGTCACTGTCATTTCTGGAGGAGATTCACCATCAAGACCAATTTGTGGATTACTTCAGAAGACCAGCATAATCAGACGATCATTATCCAGAAGATGATAATATGTAGAGCGGCCATAAATGAGGTTGGTGTCATGATCTTGTTCCTTTTGACTGCACATGTGCATTAGCTTGGGCAACCTAAAATATGCCAATTTTGTTTGATTCTGACGTTTTGAAACACAACTTATGAGACAGCTGTTGTTTAAGTTTATTGGTGATTCCAAATGTGTAATGTAATCATAAGCTTGGCAAACAGTTTTAAAGACTTTGATGTTTCCTTATTCAGACAGAATGTCCAAGCATACTGCCCAGAGGCATTTCAAAGATTGCCGCAGAGTGTAATGACACCATAAACTAAAGGGACTTTGGTTAAAATCAGGACTGATATATATGTATTCATCAAAGTATGTCAAATAATTCATTCATATATATTATGTTTATTATTATATATTATGTATTAAATTATGTTTTTGGTAAGTAAAAACACATCAAATGTTACAATCATAACCAAAAGTTTTAAAAAATATATATTTTCTTTGGGCAAAAGTTTTTTTAATTCTTACAAACAGTGAAATAGTTATGATATTTGTTGTTCTAATCATTTTAATTGAAACCTTAAAACATGCTCATCATAAAAGTGCTATATTCCAGCCATTTTATAACTTGCATTTTTTATGTATTTTAACAAATGAATAGATCCAGAGTAAAACATGAGTGTCACATTATTGACCCATCCATTAGTTGTGCAAATTATTAATGGGGTGCACTGAAGGGGTTCATAAATACTAGAAATATGACCTGAACGACCTTCATTAAAACCAAACACATGAGACATTCATTTGGGAAAGATAGGTTAACAGCATTGCTTGCCATGTTAAAAGACAAAGCAATTCAACTCAATAATAAAATCTTTTTCAGCAGCTGAAAGGACATAATTTAAATAAGTGCAGCTTTACGTCCCATGTGAATTATGTACAGATTGAGACAACATACCTGCAGCTTCAAAATCACATGTTCCACTCCAGGCTCAAACATTTCAAGTGCTGCATGTCAAAATATATTCACAGAAGCCTCACAGCGGTATTTACAATATTTCAAAACACGACACGTCTCAAATGTGCCTGAGGTTTGTGTGGGTGACAACTAGTTGCCTATAATCCAATGTGTTTATTCTGAGCTCATTTCACCAGTGCAAAGTATGGTACATCTGAAAGTACCCCATTCTGATGCTGATTAGAGAATTAATTACACATGTGCAAACATTTGCCACAGCAAGTTCCTTTAATTAACTCTATTACTTTGTGTATGGAACCAGACACAATGCTGCCATCTATTATTTGGCCTCACAAGCACACATACACATACATATATCCACACGTCACACACCATAATGAGGGATGATCAGATAAAAGCATATGTTGGGTCCCTGGCAACAGTGTGCTGGGACTTGCTCACTGATTGGAGCAGAGTCAAACCAATCCCTATGGCACTGATAGAAATTACCTTCCTGTGCTGATCAGATTTGGTCTCTTTTATATTGCTTCAGTTTAGCATCTAGAAAAAGGGATACAATTTCCATCAGCATAAAGTATTAATTATCTACCCAGAGCGGTCTCAGAGCATATTTAGCAGGATATCAGAATGGCAGCTCAACTTTCCTTTGAATTTTGCAGGTTAAGAAAACCCAGATCACTTTGCCTTGAAGCTCTGAGAAGCCGCAATGAGTGTTTTTTTTTTTCCAGCAAACAACTTCATGTCCTTCACAGAACTGTCATATTCATTAAGCCCAACATGCATACAGTTATGATCAACCATTTACCGTGCACGTAAACTAATGAAAAAAGTACCCACATATACTATATATATACTGTATATACTGTATATACATATATGAAGAGTTTAAATGTAAAAATGTCTAAATGCCTTTTGAAATTTTCTTCTAAAATTAGCATTTTTCTCTGACTCCTGTGTGTTGCTCAGTAGTTTTACTGTTATAGTGATGAATAAGGTATTTTCATTCACTTCAAAGTGAAATAACAGAATATAAAACAGAATATAAACATAGCAAGCTGGAAAAATGCTCATTTTTGGAGAAAATTGCATCCGAACTCTTTATTTATATACTGAAGTTTTATTAGATTTTTTTTATATATTATTAAATAATGCTCAGACGTTTAATTTGATTGAAAGTAAAAATGACAACATTTTTACTGTCAATCAAACAGTAAAATAAATTCAACATTTACATGTTGTTAAAAAACATTTTTCAACAGCATATAATCAAAAACATATAATATTTAACATGCTCATGCAGGGTATTTCTATTTGTGTGATGTAAGATGAGGTAAGGTAAATATTGTTCCAGAAAACACTAATAAATCTGTGATTTATTAGGACTTCAATTGAATTTGTATCAAGCCATCATGATTATATTTCAAGTCCACTGGTCACAACTGAAAGCTGAACTCAAGAAAATCAAACAAGAACATCAGTGCTGTTTATGTTCAGGTTCAACTGAGTTAGAAAATAAATGCAGTAGGTTCAGGTATGACTCAGGTCTAATATTATCAGGTCTGCACATTCTATTGGAACAGCAGAGAGGTTTAGCTGCAAGCAATATTTCTCTGAAATCTACTCTCACTGTGCTGTCATCATGAAAAACAAGGTGTAGATGCAAATTAGAGAATCACATCAGTGTAGTCAGCTTCTTTGATTGTACGGAGTTTTCATGATAATGCGTCATGCTGAAATGATTAACAGTTTATGTCATTATACAGGGAAAACTCTTTGATTCCTTCCTTAAAATAATCTATTCACAATTTTTATTAAGACTTTTTTAAACTTGCATGAAAACATGATATACAGTATGATAATGTACATGTACATAATGTAGTTTTGTTGCAGGGCAGTTAATGAACATGCAACAGAGAATTTAAATCCGAGGCTTTGGATCATTTGCCTTACACAGTGCAACGCATTGCCTTCGCAAAGAGTTAATTAGGTTGTTGTTTCCATCCATCCATTCATCCATCCATCCGTCTATCCATCCATCCATCCATCCATCCATCCATCCATCCATCCATCCATCCATCCATCCATCCAT
>CAIGQZ010032813.1:768943-783742 GCA_903798205.1 Danio tinwini
CATCCATCCATCCATCCATCCATCCATCCATCCATCCATCCATCCATTTAAAAAAAATATTTAATCTATTAAAAATTAAAATTTTTATATTTTTTATCTATTTTCTTTCTTTTTTTTCGCTTTTTTTGTTGAGTTATGCTACTTTTTTTTTTTTAAAAGAAAATGAAATCCATAGTTCATCTCCACGGTGGATATTTAACTGAACAGGGCAGGATTACAAAATCACACTTATGACAGAAAAATGTAGAGCTAGTTATTTTCTTGCTTGTAATAAATAAACGAAACATTTAGAGCATGCAGTGCTAACCTTGAATTGGGTTTCCCTTTTTTACTTGTATTGCATGGCTTTTTCACTGGAATGTGACCTCTGTTGCCTTAAACAATAAACACTTTCTTATTAAGACAATGCCTGAAATGTGAGGACCAGAGGTTAAATACAGCCTGTCATTCATCTTTTATGGCCCTCCAACTGATTTCAATGAAATTGCGATGCTGTTCGATACAATAGTGCATCAAGGTCATCAATTAGTGGTCTGTGGTCCATATCTAGACAGGTGCATTCAGGTTTAATACTTTTTTTGGCCATAGTTCAGATATACTAGTTTCCTCAAATAAGTTTTGAACAGCATATTTGATCACATCTTTATCTAATCAAATGTATACAAATTATTCAGCCTTGGACAATAAATATCAAAGACAAAGATAACAAACTCTTGTGGATATAGACAAGTGTCATATTCAATAAAATAGAAATCCATGAAGACAATAGTGAACAGAAGAGTTTGCTTTTATTTTGTCTGCTTCAGCTTTTATTTTCCTTCAGCTTAGACTTTTTATTCATCAGGGGTCACCACAGTGGAATGAACAGCCAACTTATTCAGCGTATGTTTTATGCAGCGAATGCCCTTGCAGCTGCAACCCAGTACTGGAAAACATCCATAAGCACTCATTCACACTCATACACTATGGCCAATTTAGTTTATTCAATTCACCTATAGCTCATGTCTTTGAACTGTGGGGGAAACCAGTGCACCTGCAGGAAACCCACGCGAGTACATGTAGGGAGAACATGCAAACTCCACACAGAAATGCCAACTGAACCAGCCGGGGCTTAAACCAGCGACCTTGCTGTGAGGCAACAGTGCTAACCACTAAGCCACCATGTCACCTCAGCTCTTAGGGTTTAATGTTAAAGTCTGTGTGAAATCAAAATTTACAATGTTTATTTTGCCAGCACACATTGTTATTGTATAGGTGAACAATTGATCCATGCAAGTTAATCCACTGAAAAAAAAAATTGTTTTGGTAATCTTAAAAATCTCACAGATTGCTTTTGTTAGGAGTGGTGGTCATTCTTAATTGACATTAGTTTGATTGATTTAGCCACAATATTCTTAGCCTCTTACTGTTAGTTTGGTATGAGGGAAAGATGCGTAAAAAGTCCCACCCACTCAATATTTAGTTTCAGCTGGAAGTACATCAACATACAAAAAAGTCTCAGCAACTTCTGGTTCATGAGGACTTTAACATAAAAATTTGAACTAGTGGAGTAGCATGTTCAAGGGCAATATGCAAATAAAAAATGTATGGGACACCATAACCCTGTGTTCTACTGAAGGGAAATATATAGATGTTATCTATAGTGTATCTAAAAAAAGAAATGAAAAAAAGCATGCCCAATATTTTTTTGCAATCTGATCACATCAAAAAAAGTCTAAAATACCATCATAATCAATAAAGTCAGTAATAAACCTATTCATGCAAAATATAAAAGCACAAACTACTCCCTCATTTTAGTAGCATTCTTCAGGGTTTTTCTTTCAGCAAAATCATTAAGTCTACGTCGTGTAATTCATGGCTTTGTGCATTCTCAATTAGTCCTGGCCCCAGTCCTAGCCAGCCATTTTTCTGTCGCAACTAACGTTTCCATCCTCTTTCCTTTGTCAGTTGTTTAATTCTGTTAGCTAGTTACTAATTCATCACCACACAGTCACAATGTTTTCTTTCTTCCTTTTTTTTGCATGTTTGCAAAACTGACTCATAGAATTGACTCTGCCGAGTTTTTTGCAGCCACAGGATGCAAAAAATCCCTCCAAAAAATATGTTGGAAACAACAAATTACTGCCGACATGCATAAGAAAAAAATATTTATTGCTGCCACTAAATAAATAATTATATCACCATTCTGGTGGGCGGCTCATTTACATGTGCATACTCTGCATGCCCAGACACTACATCACTGATCAGAACAACTGAATTAACAACATGTGCCTTAACTTAACTTTCTGAAATTCACATGCTAATTCACTTTAATAGAACCAAAGCTAAATTTTATTTATTCTAATATTTTTCCTGCTTATTACTGTGAAATCGTTTTGACACAAACAGTGTTGTAAAAAGTACAGTACATATAGGCTTGCCCTTATGGCTCATTTCCACTGAGTGGTACAGTACGGTACGGTTCGGGTCGGTACGGGTCACCTTTATCAAGCTTGCGTTTCCATTACAAAGGGTACCCTTTTGGTGGGCGTGGTGTACTACAGAGAGTTTCAGTCGATGTCATTCTCGCTCAAATAAATGTCTACAGTAAAGCTGTACAGTTCGTTCACATTATATGAGAAGCTCTTCTAACAAAACAGATGCTTTAAACATATTAATACTTGTTTATAAATGTTTATTACTAACATTTCTATGAACATGATTTGATTATAACTGCAGATCAGTGACAGTGTTACAGCCTACTGTAACGTCTGCAATTATATAAAATAAATAAATAAATGCAACATACATGAACCCATACAGACCCTTACAGTCTCCGATATGTTACCAATTACAGAAAAACTACACACAGCATACATTAAGTCCTTATTTCAGTTCAAAAACAACACGCAACATATACAGTAGCCCACAGTCAGAGATAACCTCTCATCTGTGTCTGTTATCTTCACCAGCACATGTAGCCTCTGTTAGAGAGAATTTCCGTCATTCCGAGTTCATAATAGTCCAAAAGGTGATGATAAACATGGCAGATTGTTCAGGTTGCTAAAACTCTTTGCTCCTGTCGGGAATCCTTGTAATCCTGTCGGGCTTCTCCTTTTTTCCGCGCTTCACTCTCGCGTTTGTCCTTTTCTTTCTAAATGGATTCACACACGTTATTATTATCAGCTCAAGAAGTTTGTTATATAAAATCTAGACGCGATCTCGGGCTCCCTGGAGAAAGCAAAAAACCGCTCGCACTTTTAGACTTTTAGACGGCCTCATAAAACAACAACAGGACACGGCAGATTCTTGGCTTTGTGGCTGTTCATCAAGACAACGACAAGGTTTGTTTTGAGCCCGGGTCATCCACTACTCGTTATTATAATGCATATAGTGGTCTCGGCTGTGTATTTAAAAACATGGCGGCTCCATTGTTTTGATTCTGGCTAGCTCCACGAGATCGTGACGTATCTCTGTAAACCAATCAGCGTTCAGCTGCGTGTGTAGCTCCACCTTTTAGTACCCTTTCTCGTCTTTGGTACCCTTTCGAAAGGGTGCCGAAAAAGTGGTACGGTACGGATCGGTTCGGTACGCTTTTGACAGTGGAAACGGCCATAAAAGCGTACCGACCCGATCCGTACCGTACCACTCAGTGAAAACGGGCCATTAGAGTCATGTTCATGTCTTGTGGTGTTTGGTTTTGTTTTTTATTACCATGTTTGTTTTAATACAAAGTACAAATGAAATTACCCATAAAAACTAACCAAATGATTTTGTTAGCTCACATTGGTAGTTTTCTGGTGAACAAATCTTTATCTAATCAGATTTATGCAAATTTCAAAGACAAAAAGATAACCTTCTGTGGATAACATGACAAGTGTCATATTCAATAAAAGAGAAATCCATGAAGAGGACTGAGGCTGGGTCAGTTGGCATTTCTGTGTGGAGTTTGCATAATCTCTCGTGTTGGCGTGGGTTTCCTCCGGGTGCTCTGGCTTCCCCCACAAGTCCAAAGACATGAGCTATAGGTTAATTGAATAAGCTAAATTGTCCGTGTATGTGTGTGTGAATGAGAGTGTTTGGGTGTTTCCCAGTGATGGGTTGCGACTGGAAAGGCATCCGCTGCATAAAACATATGCTAGATAAGTTGTCAGTTCATTCCGCTGTGGCAACCCCTGATTATTAAAGGGACTAAGCCAAAAAGAAAATAAATGAATGAACTTCAGGTTCATGTGAACTAAGTGTTAATATTAAATAATTCTTCTGCAAAATATTTGTTCTTTTAAAAGTTTTCTGGCCCCAACAAGAAATTTGTTAAAGAGCCAAGATGTAAAGTCATATCAGGATGTCTGCAGACCTTTTATAAAAACTAGACAGTTTTCCAGTGTAGACTTGGGCCAGACTATTCAAGGCTGGTGTATTTGTGAAGAAAACATAATCAAAACATTTGTTTTTTTGAATTCTTCCATTTAGAGTTGACCTTTACTATGCTTTAGTAAAAGTGCATTTTAAAGTCTAAATTAGGTTACACAATATTGTCCATTTAATCACAGAAACGTTAACACAGCACATTGCATTTAATTTCCTTTCAGAGCAAAGTTCAGCACAAATAGCTCAACGTGTTAATAAATATGACAAAAATTATACAATTTGCATTAATTTAGTAATAACCAATAGGTATTCCACTTTAAAAATATGTCTGAGAATACCAGCTTTCCCTGTATATTATAATATTTGATTTGCGTTCGAGGTGACACTCTTTCTTCACAGTCCAAAGACATGCGGTACAGGTGAATTGGGTAGGCTAAATTGTCCATAGTGTATGAGTGTGAATGAGTGTGTGCAGATGTTTCCCAGACATGGGTTGCGGCTGGAAGGGCATCTGCTGCGTAAAACATATGCTAAGCTGGCACTTCATTCCACTGTGGCGACCCCAGATTAATAAAGGGACTAAGCCGAAAAGAAAATGAATCAATGAATGAATGATTTGCATTCACTTTTAAAAACTGTACATTTAAAGGTCCCATGAAATTAAAATAAAGACTTTTAGGCGTTAGTATCAGTATTGGTAGTTTTCAAGATATCTATAAGCTAATGTGTTCCAAAATTTGCATTCAGAAGATATAAAACCAACATAAACAAGTGAAGCTTGTCGTTTGTCACTCCCGCCAGAATGAATCAACGGTTTTATTCACATCACCTCATCCTTCAGTTTTTCATCAAATCATGACCAATCAAATGCTCTCTAGTATCTGACATGCCCCGCCTCTTTCAAGACACTTCACATTTGCTATTCATTTGATGCGCTTGTGCTCAACAACTTTCACTGGCAGAGCTGAGATAAAAACAAAATGCTATTGGCTGTTTATTTTTAAAAAAGGGGCGGTGCTACACTATCTCCTGCCCTCTCGTCATGTTTTGGTTGAGATTACGTCAAACGTTGAATAAAAACGCACTAATTTTACTGTAAAATTACTTCTGATGCATCACAGTGGCGCAGTGGATAGCACAATCACTATACAGCAAGAAAGTCGCTGGTTCAAGCCTTGGCTGGGTCAGTTGGCATTTCTGTGTGGAGTTTACATGTTCTCCCCGTGTTCGCGTTGGTCTCCTCCAGGTGCTCCGGTTTCCTCCACAAGTCCAAAGACATGCAGTATAGGCGAGTTGGGTAAGCTAAATTGTCTGTAGTGTATGTGTATGAATGAGTGTGTATGGATGTTTCCCAGAGATAGGTTGCGACTAAAAGGGCATCCGCTGCGTAAAACATATGCTGGATAAGTTGGCAGTTCATTCTGCTGTGGTGACCCCTGATTAATAAAAGGACTAAGCCGAAAAGAAAATGAATGAATGATTTACTTCTGATGTCCCAAAGATCTGACAGTTTTTCACTCAAAAATGAAAATTGACTGGCTTTTTTTCTTATATTGACCCCCCCCCCCTCCTCTTTTTTTAGCAGAGTATTTAGTACTTTGTCATCCATTATCCTGCATTTTATTGCCTGCATGTATAGCATTGTTCTATCACAACTGTCTGTATCATAACATAATTTATTACACCAATCCAGATCCACTGTTTAGGGCTGACATTTATAAATTTTTTTTTTTTTTTGTGATCTACTTGATTTGTTTACGTCCTCTGACACAAGTGATGGAAATACAAATTGTTCATGTGTGTCGACTCCTGTACAGGCACATAATGGCTCATAACACACACATGCATGGCCACACATCTCACATTCACTCACACATCACTTTCTTGCTCATAACACCTACTGCAATTCAGTGGGGCAAATGATCCGGGTGTAATTTGACAAGAAAAAAAATTCTCTCTCCACCCCAGAACTCACTGACAAACTCATGCACCATTGTTCTCATTTATAGCAATCCAGTTTTATCTTCTTTTAAAAAATATAAATGTACTTCTCATCAAGGTCAAGGCAGTTAAGTAGTGGATCTTAAATATGAGCTTCAAGATCCTTCACATAGAGTAAATACATCAGAAAAATATCTTTAAAAAACAGAGGTGGGGAAGGGGGGTTGAAAAGGCTGCATTTTATTGTAAATAAAAATGCTATACAAATACATTAGAAGTAATAATAATTAAGCTGAAATATTTTTCAAATAAGTGGGGTTTTGTCAATGATTTATATTAGAAATCTCCATTGCCATATTTCCATATCCATTAATCCACAAGAAGTTCCATAGTAATATATAAAAAAATTTTGGTGGAAGGGAAAAAAGCTGATTAATTTGATGTAATTTAATCTATTTTTATATGAGATTATGTTATTATGTTATTGTGATTATGTTATTTTAATCCAATGCAAGCAAACAAATGAATAGATTTTATATATTATATTTGCATTTATATATCATTTAAGGTTTATATATTTAGATTCAAGATTAACGTCAGAAACATTTAGACTGCATGAAAAGAAAAAGAGTGCTTCCAGATCTTCTTTTTGTCAAGGTTCCACCTCTCGCCTCCTCTCTGTCAGCCTTCGCTATCTCTGACACATTGGCAATGTGTGAACATTTAAACCCCAACTTCTGTAATGTGTTTCTATCTGTCCTGACAGCCTTGGCACTCTGCTATTGGTGTGGCTGTCATTCATATATGTGTTTTAAAGAAGTTTATTCTTCCATTAAATTAATGATACAGGCCCGAAATGATTCCAGGGTGATATGCGAGAGCAGGTGTCAACTTTCACTTAATGGAGTCGAGTTCCTCTCTATACTAAAGCAGATACAGGCACACATATGTCAGAATGAGAGGGTTCAGATATCTGTTATACATATATCTATTACATTATATCTAAAATCATATGTATAAAGAGCATTATGGTTGCTGCTGCTGCTGAATTCATGTGTGGGTGTATGTTGTGTCATTACATGAAAGGAATCACATTTGTAACTATCTGATGAAAAGCACTAAATACAAAATTTTCTGTTAAGCTGTTAATACTAATAAGTATCATCACTGTCAAGCAGTGACAAATCTTGGTTATTCAGTTCAATTCAATTTACCTTTATTTGTATAGCGCTTATACAATGTAGATTGTGTCAAAGCATCTTCACATAGAAGATTATGGTAAATTGAAACAGTATCAGTTCAGTTTTCAAGTTCGGTTCAGTTTAGCTCAGTGTAGTGTGGTTAATAATCACTACTGAGAGTCCAAACACTGTGGAGCAATTCCATCGATGCTCATATATTCAATTCAAAATATGTTATCTGTATTTTAACTTTTTAAAGTGTTGTTATAGGTCACCTTTTGTTTGTGTTGGTGGGTTTGGCAAACATTTAATCAATGTAAACTATTAAAAATAATTTGTGACAAAACCATGCAACGTCACTGGATCATAGGCCATATAGACAAAAATACTAATACCAATAATACTAATACTAATAATATTTTTCAACTGTGTCCTAACTGTAGTACATGTGTCATGGTGCTGCAACATACAGTATAAAAGGTAGAGCTGGGTGGCGTTACGGTACATATTGTTACTGCAGAATAGATTTCATTTTATTCTCTGTATACCGCATCATGTAAATAAGTGAGGCAACCCAACTCAAATAACTCAAGTGCAATTTCCATAAACCTGAGCTAGACCTGAGCATAACCTGAGCATAGTAAGATCATATCAGCAATCTTAGATCAACATTTACCTGTAATTTAGATCAACTGTGTGATAAAATGTATTGGACTACTGACTTGAAACTGCAAATGTGAGTACAGAATTACTCTGTGTACAATATCTCTCAGCAGTGTTGCATTACAATATTGAGTTACTAGTTGCCTTACTTAGTTATTTTTTTATGGTAAGTAATGTGTTACGTTACTTTTGAGTTACTTTTGCATTAATTTTCCTTACCTTTGCTTCTTCCTTTCCTTACCTGATGTTTTTTTCCCTTTTTTTAACAAAGGAGCTCTGCAATTAACAACATACATTAATAAATAAAAAATTTGGATAATGTTATCTTCTCAAAACTTCCTGACGCCAGAGCTATACACGCCATATATACAGATTGATGACAGTTTAAAACAATGTGTTTGCTACTTTTGTATTTTTGGTCTTATAAGATGCGTAAAATTACTGTCCATTGACACAATCCTCTTTTCCTTTTCTTCGATGCTTTCAAAATAAGGAAGGCATTTTCTCATTGAGTGTGTGATTCAATTTGAAGTTAATTTTAATTCAGCAAATATTTTATGATTTTCTTTATTAATCTGGGGTCGCCACAGCAGAATGAACCAACAACTTATCCAGCAAACTGCATGTGTTACACAGCGGATGCCTTTCCAGCTGCAACCCATCAATGGAAAACACCCATACACTCTCATTCACACACATACACTACAGACAATTTTAGCTTACCCAATTCACCGGAGCACCTGGAGGAAAGCCACACAAACACGGGGAGAACATGCAAACTCCACACACAAATGCCAACTGACCCAGCCGAGGCTCAGACTAGCGACCTTCTTGCTGTGAGGCGGCAGCGCTACCCACTGCGCCACCACGTCGCCACAATTATTTTTTGCAAAAGCTAAATAATAAAAAGTAACTCTTAATACATTTAAAAACTCAAATATTATGACCTAATTTTTTAAGTAATGTTACTTAGAAAAAAATAATATGTAACTCGTGTTACTTGTAATAAGATAAGTAAGATAAACACAGCCTACAGCATCAGCTGACTGATAACCTCCAAAGATCCAACACATTCTCATGGCAATTCGTACCTTTTTAATTAAGTGGCTAATTTGTATGAATTCATACAATATAATTTATACAATATGGTACGATTTGTTTATTACCCAATGACGGTTGGGTTTGGGGGCGGGGTTGGGTGCCATGCCTCATTTGTAAAACTGTGCGTTTTCGCATGACCGAACTCATACGAATTCACACGAATTAACCACTAAACTGACAAAACGAAAAAAACTAATTTTCTCATGAGATTAGGCTGTAAGATCTTAATATCCATATAGCAACACGTAAACTTTAGACTACAAAAATTTTAGTAAAATAAACAAAAAACATGATGCTATTTCATAAAATGTTTAGTCTTGTTTGATATATTGGTCATAATATATGAAAAAAAGGTATGCCTTATTGACTATAGTGACATCCTTTCATATAGAGACCATTGTTCCTTTCAACGTCGCTCACAAGCAGCCTACCACTGGGTCCTAGTGCCTGGTCCATGAAAAAGAGCTGCTGTGTAACATTAACTACAAAAAAGTTATTTTTTTATCTTGGAACAAAGGATCAGTTGGGGTTAAAAAAATCACAAGTCTGATTGTAATTTGTTGTGGGAAGCATTTACAGGAAATACAATTCACAAACCTGACCTAACATAGTAAATGAATACCTCAAAATTCCACAAACAGAAAAGATATCAGCATCAGCACAGCAAAAAGAGCTTAAAAATATCGGCAGAAATCCAAAATTGTGCATCTCTACTACATTGTAAAACCGAACAGTCAACTTTATCAAGTGAAATTAGTGTAGTTAACTCAACATTTACTGAAAGTTATTTATATTTATTTGAAAAGAGTTTTGAACTCAGTGTTAAAGGTAATGACTTAATTAAATACCTCATTACTTCGACTTAGAGTAAGTTCACAGTACTCATATAGATTAGTTTTTAACTAATATGATTTGTTGCAATTGGTTTCCTTAAACAGCTTGAGTTGCCTTACCTTATTGGGTTTTACAGTGCTCAATTGATTTGAGTTCTCTTCATTTATTGGGTTTTACTGTGCTCAGATTGCTTCATTTACTCAAATGGATTACGTTCACAGTACTCATTAGGATTAATTTTTGCTAATTAAGATTTTGGTTTGTTGCAATCAATTTCCTCAAACGGTTTGAGTTATCTCAACTTTTTGGGTTTTACAGTGTATATTTGACAAGGTCTTTAAAAGTGCAGTATGTAAGTTTGACATCCAGTGGTTGAAATAAAAGCAGCGACACGCGATAGAGGGAATATTTTCCATATTAAAAGGAGTTTTGGTTCTAACCAACACCTTAAATTGATATACTAGAAATAGCTTCTATTTCTCACAGCTCAACATGTGAAACCTATGTGTGAATCTAAACCTTACCATTTTGTGAGTGAGTGCATATTTTGTGCTTCTGAAAGGCTGTATTTAAATTTCTGTCGTGTTTCGTCTGGAGCACACAGCCAAACTGCTCATTACTGCGTATCTCGTCACAAAGTGTGTTGTTAGGACACGCAGTTACAATGTAACCTGCTCACCTAATGTTTATGTTCGTAATATTTATATCATTTGCTAATTAATAAACTCATGTGGATGTCATGGAATCTGTCTCATTTTGACAACTGATACTGTCTATTTTGGTCAAGGACGCATGCTTTCAGAGCCTTTCTGAATGAATGAATGAATGAAATACGCTGTTTTCCAACAAGGCAACTTGGGGTGCTGAATTATAATTGGCTAAACTGGCATTGTGCAGGTGAAATTTACCTAAACAAAGACTGAATTAATGACTCCTGACTCCTGTTCCAGCACGGAAAAAACATTTTCAAAGCAGAATATCTGACTTCAGCATTGTTTTTTTTAGATAAACAAGTATGTTCACTTGGGATGTTTCTTGAATATCTGCACACATATTATGGTATTTTTATGCTTTAGAAGAGTCAAAAACTTACATACAGCACTTTTAAGCCTTTTGATTATAAAACTTTAGATTATAAAACTGTGACTCAAACAAATAAATTAATAAAAATCCAAACTTCAAGCCTCAAAATAAACTATGCACCAAAATGCAAATGACTGATTATTCACTTCACAAGCTGGATTGTTTAAGTAAAAAGACATTTAATAAGCATTGCTTATAATAAGTAGACATGGCAACACAGTGCATTCTATAAATCCACTTAACAGGCATAACAAATGACTGCTTTGTTCTATTTGTGCTCTAGTCATGGCCAATACTTTCTTAAATATCCTTTGAATTGCAGTCTGTATATTATGATAATTATAAAACAATATATAGCTTTTTTTATGTAGTAGTAGTTATGGACTAGGCATCCACCCCATAACAACATGAATTTGTAATAAATTGATTACTAATTTATATATAAAAAAAATTCAAAGTGTATTTTTTAGGACTTTTCAGTGGAGTATATGTATATTTAATTACTGGCCTTTTTTGCTTTTGTTATATAGGACAGTGGAGGGTTGAGAGAAAAAAAACTGAGAAAGAGAGAGGGGAATGGGTTCGGGATGTGACCCAGATCAGACTGATCCTAGGTCCCCATGAGCACAATAGTTCCTTATATGTCATGTGTGCCCTGCACCACTGTTTTAAATGTATACCTTTACATGTCTCTTATTCATAGAGATTCTCTTTGATATTTACCTATTTAAAGTTTTTAAAGTTGTAAATATGAAAGATATATACATAGCTTAAAGATACATTCAAACACAGTCACAGACTTAAGCCTTTGAGTTGTGAGTATATATGTTCATATTCACACAAAACACACCAGTGAGGGTTTTACAAAGAAAAACAGCTGGATTAGGCCTCAAGAGACTTAAACTGGCACTTTCCTGGCCCATTTGGCCCAGACTCTAGGTTGACAAATAAATGAATGTGTGTGTGCCATTTCATCTGTCATGAACAATTAACTGTCAATTAACAGGATAAGCATGTTATGCCTTAATCTTAGCACTAGTCTTTGCTCTAAACAGATTATATTAGCTTTGGGAAAATCTGTGCCTTTGATGCTGTTTAGTTTTATAAAACATGTATCAAATACGGACGCTGCTATTCAGATTCACTCTACTGCAGGGACGGATCTAGGGGTGGGACCAGTGGGGCATCGGCCCCTATTTAAATTGGTTTGGCCCCTGTAGTGCTTGCTGATGTGAAGTGATTGCTGATTTATATAAAATCTCAGACATAAAGATGAGCTTTAATTCATTTTGATGTTACCCGCTACTGCTACAATTGTTACAATGTTGCTTGGCGTGGTTCATTTTCAAACAAATGTTTTAAAACGGAACAAAATTGGTAGTCACATGCGAGCAGACTAAACATGTCATTCGTTGAAGGTTTATTCCTCTCATAGCTGTCATATATGTGTTATATTAAATTACCATTTTGAGCTGTTATGTCAACAGTAAAGGTGCGCTTTGTGACGAAATCGATAGTGAAAGCAAAAGATTCAAACGGTTTCTGTGTGGTCATTTACCGTGCAACACAGACACTTTCTGTTTAGAATTTTATTTTATTTTTTATCACTATAAGGTTATTGTGAGGACAAATCTGTCAAAATGATAGACATCATTAACCGAAAATCTTCGGTTAACGTGACCTGCTATCTGATATAGCTATGACACAAACATCCCGTCTAAAAAATTGCTTTTTTAAGTAGCTGCATCATCCATGACGTTTACCACAAATGATAGCTGTGCATCAGGTGAGGACTTAACACACTTAAACATGTCTCTACTATTTGCAGATGTAAAACTAACCACATGAAATTATAGGATAGGCTTATATGTATTAATATATATTTTAACAGGTCAGTTATATTTTCTAAAAAAAATAAAACAGTACTAGATTAATTATCTCCCATGCATTTTAGCAATCATTTCCCATGCATATTGTCAAACTGCTGCATGAAACAAAACCCTGGTTATTTTCATACCCTTATGGATATGCTTATCATATTATTCCAGCTGTAATATTGTGTCTGATAAAATGTTTTTTTCTACTAAAAAGCCTACAATATTCTCTAACTCTTTGAGTGTGTCATCACAGAAATCCCCCCAATAATCCTTAATTGCTAGCATCAATTGAATAACTTGGCCCCTTTCTATGAACTGTGGCCCCACCTTGGCCCCTGCCTTTAATAATTCCTAGATCCACCACTGCTCTACTGATACATCAAAAATCCATAACGCAGAACAATTAACACTCAATGTGGATAATTTGCAGAGTAAAGTCCCTCTGATTTCATTTGACATGCATTATTATGAGATTTTGGAATTGAACGTACATCCATTTGTCATGTGAATTCAGATTCACACTAATTATCCATAATCACTGATGGTATGGAGTTGTAATGATACGTTGTGCAGCTGATGTGTGATGGAAGATCAGAGAGCGGCTCGTCAGAGTGGGAGAAGAGACCACTTTATCTAATTGTGGTATTAAAGCAGAACTATCAATACAATCTGAATGACTGATCCTTTATACATAACCCCGTACAGCCCTTGGCGGTGAGCGCAGCCTCAATTTATTGCGCTGGATGTTAGGTCAGCGTTACATAGCAGTCAATTCATGGGAGCAGAAAGGAAGGAGCCCCCTGTAAGAATACAGCAGGGTGTTTTATAATGACAGAGAGGCACTACCTTTATTCCAGTTTGAGTTAAAGAGGCACGAAGGGAAAGAAAATAAGGAGAAAAACAGAAAAAGAGACAGCAAGCGTAAAGCAGTGTGAGAAGAAGAAAAAGGAAAGAGAGGATTCTTGTAAACAGCCCTGAGCGGCGATAAAATAAATCGTATTTCCTATCATTAGCATACTTGAAGGGTGGTGAGAAACTGTTGGAGACAGACAGTGAGTGAGAGAGAAATGCTGTTTTCTTGCTTTTTTCACTGGCATGTGTGTAATGTGCTTTCTAAAAGCATATTGCGATGCAAATTTGAAGTGATTCTTTTCAGCCAAGATCATTCTCTATTAAACATACACGCTGGTAAAAGCGGCTACAGACCTGGATGGACTGGACCTTAAAAATACTCTGAGGCTATGACAGTTAGCACAAAACTGTTTTAGCCTTTCCTATGGAATGCACATAATTCATGGCCTTCAGATTTTTAAAACACAATCATCATGGGTAAAAGAATTCACACAACCAGAGTTTTTATTTTACATCACTGCATACAAAATAGACATTTATTCATAACAGAGAAAACAAAAAATGGCAATTGTTTCACAATGCCAAACCACAACTGATGTCAACAACAACCACAACAACAATCTATTTTCATTACTTTTCACTGACATCACAGAATAACACAGAAATTACATTATTTTTATGGGTTTCCTTGCAGCCATATTTTTATGCCAAATATGGCTTTAAATTACTGTTAGTAGATGCTTTTGACCTATGAGTTAGGATTTTCTGCACAAGTGTGTTGAGCATGAATAAAAAGTAATGTGCATAAGTTCCATAGTGGCTGGTACTGCACTATTTATTTGTCATATTATTGTAGGCGTAAATTTTTTTAAATCTTGGTTTTTACCAATACTGTTTATTTAAAAAAAAAAAAAAAA
>CAIGQZ010032813.1:799209-812988 GCA_903798205.1 Danio tinwini
TTATTATTATTATTATAATATATATATATATTGTTTTAGCTGTTTGGGGGATTATTTTATGAGGCCAAACTCTTTCCACTTTGCTGTAGGCCTATACTGAAAGGCTGAATACGTTAAAGCCTACCTGACGGATAAACAAAAACAATTAAAACCTTATGAATAAATAGGATCTCTTGTAAGATACTGCTGCATGATCCAAATATAGTATTATTTGATACATTTTAAGTTTTCATTACATTTTGAGCATGAAATCCAAGCTGAATCCACCCTTCTGATAGGATCAGTTTAATCCAGATTTTTTGAATCAAAGTGATCCAAATCCTACAAAAAAGGTCTGAAAAACCCAAACTAAAGCTTTGATCCGGATCAAAACCAAGATTGGATTACATGATCTTATCCGATTATGTAATCCGTTTTTTCTTTTAAAAAACCCATTTTCAAGATTTAATCCAATCCGTTATCCAAAATCCTAGTGGATTACTTCTGGAAAAACCAGGCCCTGATGTATGATTTGATAGGATAATGCTTGGTTAAAATACAACTATTTGAATGTAATCTGAGGCTTCAAAAAAAATCCAAATATTGATAAAATCGCCTTTAAAATTGTCCCAAATAAGCTCTTAGCAATGCATATTCATTAATTTTCTTTTCGGCTTAGTCCCTTTATTAATCTGGGGTCACCACAGCGTAATGCACCACCAACTTACCCAGCATATGTTTTACGCAGCAGATGCCCTTTCAGCTGCTACCCATAACTGGGAAACATCCATACACACACATTCACACTTACACTTCAGACAATTTAGCATACCCAATTCACCTGTACCACATGTCTTTGAGCTGTGGGGGTAACCGGAGCATCCAGAGTAAACCCACGCAAACATGGGGAGAACATGCAAACTCCACACAGAAATGCAAACTGACCCAGCCGGGCCTCAAACCAGTGACCTTCTTGCTGTGAGACATTTGTGCTGCCACAATGCATATTACTAATAAAAAAAATTTTTGATATAGAAATTTACAATATATATTCATGGAACATGATCTTTACTTATTATTTTAATGATTTAGGCTTACCCATTTAATATGTTTTGGCTATTGCCAAAAAGGTGACACGGTGGCTCAGTGGTTAGCACTGTCCCCTCACAGCAAGAAGGCGGCTGGTTCGAGCCCCAGCTGGGTCAGTTGGCATTTCTGTGTGGTCTGTCACTGCTCTCCCCGTGTTCGCATGGGTTTTCCCCAGGTGCTCTAGTTTCCCCCACAGTGCAAAGACATGTGGTACAGGTGAATTGAATAAACTAAATTGACTGAAGTGTATGTGTGTGAGTGAGAGTGTATGGATGTTTCCCAGTACTGAGTTGCAGCTGGTAGGGCATCCGCTGTGTAAAGCATATGCTGGATAAGTTGGCAGTTCATTCCACTTTGGCAACCCCTGATGAATAAAGGGACTAAGCCAAAGGAAAATTAATAAATGAATGAATACTGCCAAAAATATACCTCCCTATCTTTTATTGGTTTCTATTGAAGGATTGTAATTGTAAGGATAGAAATATTGAAATGCGTGTGGTTCCTTGCACAATACTAAAGGCATTGCTGGCATGTTTGGTTGTTAAAAGACATGTTTGCTTTTGGTAACATTATTGATTATGTTTAAGGTATGATTCAGTGTATGTCAGTTGTATGAGAAGCAATACCCTCTTGTAAATGTATCATCTTTAAAATGCAGTGAAACATACCCCTACAATGTTTTTTATTCATTCATTCACCTATTTTCCTTAGGCTTAGTCCCTTTATTTATCAGAGCTCGCCACAGTGGAATGAACCGCCAAATTATCCAGCATTTACGCAGCAGATGACCTTCCAGCCACAACCCAGCAATGGGAAACACCCATACACTCTCACATTCACACACACATACAGTTTGGCCAATTTAGTTTATTCAATCCACGCATGTCTTTGGACTGTGGAAACCGTAGCACCCGGAGGAAACCCACACCAACACAGGAGGGAACATGCAAACAGAAATGCCAACTAGCCAGGCCAGGGCTCGAACCAGCGACCTTCTTGCTTTGAGGAGACAGCGCTAAACACTGAGCCATTGTGCCGCCCAATGTATTTTAGGTTTTGCAAAAACCTAGGCAGAGTTGCATTTTTCCTATGAGTTTGGGTTAAAAGTCTTGTGAGATTAAAATAAAAACTCTTAGATGTTAGTATCAGTATGTTACTTTTAAGGGTAAGCTAGTGTGCTCTAATGAATTCTAATTTAGAAAATATAAAGATCAGGAAAACATCAAAAACTTGCAGTTTGTCACTCCCGCCTAAATGGATCAATGATTTTTTTTTCTCATTAAATCATCTGACCAACCAAATGCACTTAAGTACCGGACATCTAACTCCCCTTCAAGATGCTTTCATTTGTTTGTCATTTGATGCACTTGATCTCAACTACTCTCACTGGCAGAGCAGTGATACAAACAAAACGCTGTTGGCTGTTTAAAGAGGAGGATCTACTATATGTCCCGCCCTGTCTTCATGTTTCAGTTGAGATTGCGTCAAATTTTGATTGAAAAATGCACATTTCAAAGCAGTTTACCAGACCTTTAAGTATTTTCACCTGTCAGAAAACTCACTTAGCAATAAAGATAATTTAGGAAAGATGAAATACAGTATGAAACAAAACATGATTTTCCCAAAATAAGTAAAGACACCAAAATATGGGTGGGGAAATGCAGGATTTTCCTTCAGCCATAGTTTTCCATGTGAGTAAAAAAATGAAGGTGGACACATCATCTGTATGGGTTGTAGGGCTGTACGATATTGGAAAAATCTGACATTGCAATTAGTTTTTCTGCAATATATATTGCAATATAAATACAATTTAATCAGATTGTTTTAATAGCTCTATTTGAAAAGAATTCATTCATTTAGGTTGATTTGGGATGATCCTGAAGGGGACTGTATCATTTGCATAAAATAAAATACAAATTTCAAGCATTTCGAGCTAAGATATAAAAAATGAAATAAACAGTCTAAATAGTATTCAGGTACAGAAATTCAATAAGCAAATGCAAAATAACACTGTATTCATCATATTAATAATTCTATGAAATTACCCTTTATTAAAAAACTACAAATTATACAAGCTCTTCTGAAAATCTCACAGCCACAGTCCTTAAAAACACATGCAAATTATACATTTTTACTCTATTATGGTTACAACTCCTGCTCAATTATCATACTGTACCAACTCAACATTGCACGTCCTTCGATGTGACTATTGACTATGTGAATATCGATGCTAAAAACAATACATTGTGCAGCCCTAATGGGTTGTATGGTAAATCTAAATATGAACTAAAATACATTTCTGCTTGCTAAAAAACATGCAATTTTACCCTTCTGCCTATATGGATCAATGTTTTATATATGGTGAATGGCACATGATGCACTTTATACTTGGATAAATGACTTAATATCGCGCCTTATAAACAAACACAGTGTAAGTGGCTCTACAAGCACACCTACTGTAGATATTACACTGTAAAACCCAACAGTCAACTTTATTGTTATGAGTAGTTATTTCTACTCATTTGAAAATAATCTTGAACTCAGTGTTGAATAAGTAACACTTTATAATAACTGTACATGAATAATGATGTATTAAATATATAAACTAAACATTACTTTATTATGTATTAATGATTAGTTAAGGTATGCACTAATCATGAATTAACTTTAACTACAACATGAGTCACAAGTGAATTGCAGCTACCTTAATTACTTATTAGTACATGATTGTTTGTTAATTAATGTATTAATTACCACATTAGTTTATGCTTAATTTAACCATTATGAACTCATGATATGTTAATATATAATTATAATGTGACTTGGAGGGGCACATCATCATTAACCCATTCTTAACTACTCACGAACTCCTTATGCACGTCCAACTAGTGAGTTTACACTGAATAACAATAGAAAAGTGTTCTGTCAACATCAGCAAGAACAGGAGGTCATGAGTAGTTAAGGATAAGTTATTGGTGATGTGCCCCTCCAAGTAAAGTCATGACATAATTATACATTAACAGCTCATTAGTTCATGTTGGTTACATTTAGCTTAAACTTAAATGTTAATTAATACATTAATCAACAACATATATTAACAAGTAATTAAGATAGCCGTTGTTCACTCATGTGACTCATGTTGTAGTTAAAGTTAGTTCATGATTAGTGCATACCTTAACTCATCATTAATACATAATAAAGTAATGTTTAGTTTGTACATTAATACATCATTATTCATGTACTGTTATTGTAAAGTGTTACCGTTGAAGGTAATGAGTTAATTAAATACCTCATTAATTCAATTTAAATAGTGTAAGTTCACAGTACTCATAGATTTTTTTTTTTTTACTTAAATGGTTTGTAGCAATTGGTTTCCTTAAACAGCTTGATTTACCTTAACTTATTGTTTTTTACAGTACTCAGTTGGTTTGAGTTCTCTTCATTTATTGAGTTTTACTGTACTCACACTGCTTCACTTACTCAAATGGATTAAGTTCACAGTACTCATTAAGATTAGTTTTTGAAATTGAATGGTTTGTTGCAATCGGTTTCCTCAAATGGTTTAAGTTAGCTAAACTTTTTGGGTTTTACAGTGTATTAGAAGAAAGATTAAACTAAGTATTAAGCCAATGCATCCAATTCAAACACTTTAATAACGCTACAATAAACGAATGATTTAGTCTGTGTCATGTCCAATAGCACGGTGGTCCAATTACTCTCTCAGATGAAGGTGAAATGATGTCCATGTACGTGGCTCCTCACAACAGGGTGTGAAAAAGAGTTATGCTACTCAAAGCACCTCCAGGATCTGTGATAATTCTCGCCTCCTTCATTTCTTGTTTTCACACTGATTAAAACAAGACCCTAGGAGGTCCAGGGCACTTTTTCCTCAGTAGTTTTGAGGATGAGGGAGCGCATGAGGACAGTGCAGAATGAGAAAACGATTATTTTTGTTCTCAAGCATGTAATTGTTACTGCGTGTTCAGTGTGCACAAGAGGAGGACCCTTTTGCCCTCCCTGTTGGGTACAAAAGGGGAACTTATTCACTACTAGGGGGTTTGAAAGAGAGTGGGATAGATGTAAGGAAAAAAAAATAGCAAGAAGCAGCTGGAGAAAGTTAAAGCATAATGGTGAAGAGAAAGAAAATGAGAAGTAGTGTGTGTCTGGATTGGAGACGTATACACAGCTCAGTCAGAGCGGAGAGAATCTCCTCAGCCCCATCTGCTCTCGACACAGCTCTCATTACACTCACGGGCCCATCCATCAGCCTGCAGCCACACAACTCTGCCACAGCCCACATTAATGGAAAGAGGAAGGAGAAAGAGACATGGGCAAAGTGAAAAGGAGAGAGACAGGAAGCAACCGAGAGAGAATGATAGAACGCGTGGGGTGAAAAAGAGTAAATGAAATTATTTTATTTACAGGCTAAATCAGCCTGTGAAGAGGACGATAAACTCTCTGATGCTAAATATGCAGAACTATGTCACAACACCTAAACACACAGACGAAACGCAGGCAAATAACAAACCAGTCAATAGATTTGTCCGTATGCCAGTCATGCAATTTTCTGCGTAATGGATGTCAATCTTTGATCAATGTTTTGTGTCCAAACCCTTGACCTTTCAGTCATGTGATCCATTCCATTAGAACAAATCACCTAGCTGTGGATAAATGCCACTGTCATAAAATCACTGAAGCAGAGTAACAGATTTATGGGGACAAATCACTTCAAGAACAACAGCAATGAAGTGGAAACTTATTTCATTATACACATTTGGATAACAAAATATCAGGTGTAATGGGAAGAAATTCATACTAGATGCTTTTTCAGAACTACCTTCAACCATCTTAAAAATTTGTGAAACTATCTGCATTTTGGCTAATTTTATTAGATTATTTTAGTCATATTTTTTATATAAAGGCAGATTTGCCTTTCTTTTTTCCTGAAACTAACACACACACAAAAAAAAGGTTTTGGAAAATTAAGGTATTTTTTAAATGTGTGCAGATGGCTATTATTCTGCTGTGTTTTTACTCTCATTCAGAGAAAGTTAGTGCTTCGGTGTTGTCTAGTACTTTACTGACATTTTCAAAAAAATCTTTTGTGTTCTGATGAAAAAACATTCAAGGTAAAAAAAATGGACAGAATTTGTACTTTTGACTAAGCAGTCCCTTTATCTATGAATATAGTACCCAATAAAAGAGTCTACTATCATTTGCTTTTAATTTCGTAGTTATATATCTTTTTTTATTGTTCTTGTGTTCCTTCTGTCTTCAAAAAAATGTTGTCCAATGCAATCTCACGTAAACATTTTATTGTTTAAATAATAACTTTATTTATATATCTTATTTATTATGATCTGACCATTATCTGTTTTGCAAAAACTATTTTTTTCTGTCTTTAAAATAACTTTTACTTTGCATTCCTTAAGTAAAATTAAACATGTCTTCAGGAAATTTCTTTAAAACCCAAGCTATTGTTGTGGTATTTTAAAATGTAGTGCAATGCCATTCCTACTTTTTGGCTTAAATGCTGAATAAACACTTATTAAACCACAAAAAAAATATTTATTCATTTCCTATGAAAATGTTCTTAGTATTATATTTCATTGCTGTCCATTCTACTTCAGTGTTCAACTTATGCTTCTTAAGTATTATATTCAAAACGGTCTTAAAAGTGCAATGAACTTACCCCAGCTGGTTGTCACTTTGGCAGCACATATAATTACGGTGCATGTAACAAGTAGCACACTGAGCAATTCTGGACAGTAAGCAGGCTTAGCAACATGCTCAATGTGAACTCTGAGTCCTTACCTGCTCTGGGCCCTGAAAACAGATCCGACACAACGGAGTCCTCACTCCACTGTCCGTGCAGCTGTTGAGAGATAACCTTTCATCCAGCTTCTCCTTAGAACAATCCTCAGATGAGCTGCAGCAGTCCAGCGTCCTCGGCGGGTCCACTGCGCTATGGGTCCAGTCTTCGGGCCCTCCTGTGTCCACAGCCTCCTCACCTGCTACCGGTTGATAATGTCCGTTGGCTAAAGAGTGGCTCTCCGTGGCGCTGCTAGTCGCATTGCCCTCCGCGTTTAGTTCGTTCATGGGTGTCAAGGCAGGTGGCGATGCCGACGGTGTCGGTGGCCTGAGTAGGAAAACCTTCAGGTCACTGAACAAGACGCAACAGCGGCCTTTCTGCTTGCCCTGGCGGCGCAGCATCGGTCTGCGACTCAACAATCCCCAACACCATACAATGACACCGATAGCCAACAACATGTGCCCGTCTTATGAATAATGGAAAGGCGGTCTATGTTTTTAAACGGCCTATAATGCGAAGGCTATCTATTACTGGACTCCAGCAGGTCACATAACACAACTTACGGTTTAGTTTCCAGCGAGGAAAAACACTTGTGTCGCTGCTTCAGTCTCCGGAGGAACGCCGCTTTCTACTCAGCCTCACTTTTTAAGTGGCCGTTTGGACACAGAATGTGTTTGTTTTCAAAAGATTCCGAAAGGCTACATACATGAGCGAGTTTCAACTTAGATGATTGTACGCACGTGTAGGCTGTCGACGGCGGTAACGTGCACATGTAACGTAAAGAAACAGTTTAGTAACTCCTTTGGTTCAGACGTTGAGTAATATTTTCACTTCATTAAAAGCCACGTCATTTAGTTGTTGCCACATTTTTAGTTTACCTAAAGAACTGTCACTACTTATGACGTTTACAAAACTGGTCCAAAAACACTCAAATCGAAATTTTTTACATGAACCAAACGGACAAATAAATCGACTGGAATAAAAATGTAGGAGATTCCCGCGAACAACCTCTGACAAAGAGCTTCTACCCTCAGGTACTCTTGGCAGTGGCATCTATTCATCAAAGGAGGAAAACAGAAATGCAAGCTATTCGTCAGCAGGTCCAAACAAACGGTAGCCTTGGCTTGTCTTATAGTCAAACAACTAAAGTCTACGATGCACACGCACACAGTGTGGACCAGCCATGGAATAGCATTTTTCTGTTCTCTAATTTACATTGTCCTCGATCATTAGCCAGCTTCCGAAAGCGACGCGAATAGCTGACGTGCAACTGTGTTAATATGAACGCAAAGTGCCCTGCCTGAAACGAAATACAGCCACAGTCTTGCCAATTAGCCAGCAATTGTCCTTAGCGTTCATCTCATGTTTCAGGTCCGACCGCTTGCAAATGCATCCCTCACAAGTCAGGTGCCAACGTCTTGTTAGTTCAGGCAGTGTTCAGGCAGGCATCTCTTTAAACACCCAGCCCTTGTTGCAGAAATCCCAAGGCAGTTTATATCACTGTCCCGCGTAATGTCAGACATATCTCTCGAAAATCAGTCCTGAGCTGAAACAGATTCGCTGTCGACGATGAGGAAATATTTTTGCCATCCACAGTCCGTCGTTTTATCACATCTAGCGCCTTTCTTTTGAGTCAAAATGCTGCCGAAATAATGAAGTGGCTCCTGCGTGGTAATCCCAAATCGTTGCGGTTCGTGCGGCGATAGGCGTTGTGCAGTTCTAACACGAGTTGTTTATGATAATCATCAGTAAAGCCGGAGGATGCTCGCTCTCGCTGCGGTTTCAGCACCATGTTGGCTGGGACAGCTCCCAGGCGCGGGCCTGTCTCTCTCTCAGAGTGATGCAAGCAAAGGGGGCGAGCGCAAGGCAACGAAACGAATTTAATCACGTCCTTACAATGTGTGCTCCTAATAAATAAAGACCTGACTCTCATCCACCTGGAAAGCCGGTGGGATTTAAAACTAGGTTGCGAAATGAGACATATACACATTTAACTCGAACCTGTGGAGATCATTCTTGTAGTCTGCATTCCTCATCCTACGAGCCACACACACGCGGATTAGGTTTCAGCCCTCATGTGGGACCTGCTCACTTACACATGTGTTTCTAGGGCAGTGTTACCAGTGTTCCTCTCGTCGCCCCCTCTGAGATGAACCCGCTGAACTCCAAACACACAAGATATCAAGTAAACGCTGTGCAGACAGTTCCTGAACTTTACAGCTGCAATTGCAGCATGACATTTTTCAGCATAAATCCTCTGGAGCAGATGATAGGAATCAGTCTCTGGAAAGATTGAGTCTGATTGCACTGTAAAATTTATTGTTAAACTTACAGTAAAAAATTGGCGGCTATGCTGGAGTTACCAGAGCATAAAATACAAAGTGGGTGTTATAAGCAGCAGAATGTATAATGATGACTCTATATTTTACAGTTACAACCTGTAGATGCCATTAAAATATGTTATGTTGATAATTTACCAATATGAGCTATGTGCTATAAAACGCATAAATGATAATGCAGGTGGTGTAACAGATGGCCACATGATGATTTAAAAGTTCATCAAAATTTGTGTCCAGCAAGTGTGGTGATAATTTAAATAGAGTGCACAATGTTGCTCACAAACACACACACACACACACACACACACACACACACACACACACACACACGTTTTCTGTTTTACTTTCCATATAGACAAACATGTACTAATGTGAAGTTATAAAACAATATGTATTAACTGAATTATTGTTAAATTGTTAACTCAATGTTAACTCGGCTGGGTCAGTTGGCGTTTCTGTGTTGAGTTTGCATGTTCTCCCTGTGTTCATGTGGGTTTCCTCCGGGTGCTCCGGTTTCCCCCACAGTCCAAAGACATGCGGTACAGGTGAATTGGGTATGCTAAATTGTCCGTAGTGTATGAGTGTGAATGAGTGTGTATGGATGTTTCCTAGAGATGGGTTGCAGCTGGAAGGGCATCCGCTGCGAAAAACATGTGCTGGATAAGTTGGCGGTGATTCCGCTGTGGCGAACCCAGACTAATAAAGGGACTAAGCCGAAAAGAAAATGAATGAATAAATGAGTTCATCTGGAAAGTATTCCAAGCGCTTCACTTTTTCCAAATTTTTTTATGTTACAGCCTTATTCGAAAATGGATTAAATTTATTTATTTCCTCAACATTTTACACACAATACCCTATAATGACAATGTGAAAAAAAGATTTATTTGAAATTGTTGCAAATTTATTAAAAATTAAAAAACAGAAAAATCACTAGAAATTTTGTTGCTGGACCCAGAGAGACGACACGATGTGGTCTGATTTTTATAATTTTTTTCTCTGTGAAATTACTGTCTCCTGTTAACCAATCTTCCTCCCTTTCGTGATTTATCTTCCTCTTACTACATTGCCTTCTATATTTATTGAAGACTCATAATTATAGCTATACTAAACATATTTATTGAAGACTAATAATTTATACCTATTGCTTTTTATTGTGGTTCCCGCTGATTGGTGTGTCTACAGTTTTGCATCAGTGTGCCTGCACACCTGATGGCTGTGTTTAACCAATTGGCTCGTGTGTGTCAATTTTAAAGCCTTTGCTTTGAAATTGCAAGGAAATTCCATCATGATAAGTTTCTGTGTCAAAAGCATCCAAGTGTGCTTAGTGGTTTGCAAATCACCTTGTGTAAATTTTTGCAAAAAGTGTGAAGCTGACAATATGCTTACAGTTGTGCAATTCTAGCCTTGTGTTTTGCTCTAAAAGTTTAATTTTAGTGTGTAAGCAATCATAAAAACAGTAAATATACTGTGAATAATAACAGTGAATCAGAAGAAAGCAATTTGCTGATTGACTGTGATCAAGTTCAACTATTATTCAAGCAGATTTGTCCAAAAAGATCTGCTGGTCCTGATGGTCTCTCTGGCTTTTTACTAAAAGTATGCACAGAAGAACTGTCACCAGTGTGGTGTTCTTTATTTCAAAAGTCTACTAACTTGAAGGTAGTCCCAGCTATCTGGAAAAGATCTCTTATAATCCCTGAGCCTAAAATTGCCCGTCCTGTAGATAACAATGATTTTAGACCAATTGCTCTCACATCAGTTGTAATGAAGTGCTTCAAAAAGTAAATTTCAATTTCAATTTCAATTGTTTATTGTCATGTGCACAGTATGGAAACAAGTTTCCCTGTACAATGAAATTCTTACTTTGCCGTCCACAGTGAAGTCATACACATAACATACACATCATACACGACATACACATACATACACATATATACACAAAAGTGACGGAAGCATAATTATGAAATGTATATATATATAAAGTACATAGATGTATAAATATCTATGAATGTAAATAATATATAATACTGATTGTGGAGTAATGTAAACATGTAAACAATGTGTAGTAGTTCTTAAGTTTGTGCTTATTGTGCAAAAAAACAAAAAAAAAA
Source organism: Danio tinwini (assembly GCA_903798205.1). NCBI lineage: Eukaryota > Metazoa > Chordata > Actinopteri > Cypriniformes > Danionidae > Danio > Danio tinwini. The sequence goes on from CAIGQZ010032813.1 coordinate 810,540, forward strand.
AGTGCGTAGCGCAATTGGCTTATGTGCAAACAACAGTATAATGGCCGGAGCAGATTGAGTGCAATTGTATGCGTTAATGGTGCAAACTGGGATGGAGAGTAAAGTCTGCTACTGAGCAAAGAATGAAACTGTTTGTGTCCACTGGTTATGCATTTAAAAGTCTGATAGCTGCTGGGAAAAAAGAGTTATTGAGTCTGGCAGTCCTGCATCTCACACTCCTGTGCCTCCGCCCTGAGGGTAGGAGTGTGAATAATATGTGTTATGGGTGCGTGGGGTCTTTCAGGATGGAGGCAGCTCTCTTGTGACTCTGTGATGGTAGATAGTCTGCAGAGAAGGCAGTGGGGTCCTGATGATCTTCTCTGCGGTCCTCACCACTCTCTGCAGACGTTTGTGGTCCTTTATGGTTGCGTTGCCATACCACACTGTAATACAGCTGGTCAGGATGCTCTCAACCACACAGCTGTAAAAGTTGCTGAGGATCTTAGATGACAGACCAAGTTTCCTCAGCTTAACCAAAAGAAGTACAGCCGCTGTTGTGCTTTCTTGACCAACTGGGTGGTGTTCATTGTCCAGGTGAGGTCCTCACTGATGTGGACCCCCAGGTATTTAAAACTGCTCATTCTTTCCATTTCAAGTTCACGGATAAACAGTGGCTGATGAGTTCCCCTCTCCTTCCTCATGTCCACTATCATCTCCTTGGTCTTGTCCGTGTTGAGGGTGAGGTTGTTGTCCTCACACCATGTCACTAAACTGGCCACCTCCCTCCTGTAAGCTGCCTCATCTCCCCCAGTGATACGTCCTATCACTGCAGTGTCATCCGCAAACTTAATGATGGTGTTGTTCTTGTGGGATGCGACAGAGTCATGTGTGAATAAAGTGTAGAGGATGGGGCTCAAAACACATCCTTGTGGGGTGCCGATGTTGGTGAGGATAGTGCCTGAGCTTTTATTTCCAATCCTGACAGATTGCGGTCTGCCAGTGAAGAAGTCTAAGAGCCAGTCACAGAGTGTGGAGTGTACTCCGAGTTCAGACAGCTTGTGAGTGAGTTTATGAGGAATAACCGTGTTGAATGCGGAACTGTAATCGATAAAGAGCATCCTGATATAGGTGTCTTTATCTTCCAGGTGAGAGAGGGAAGTATAAAGTGCAGCAGCAATGGCTGTGGCAAATGGTGTCAGTGTTAAGAGAGAATATTAGTAATCAACTTGATCCACTTCAGTTTGCCTATAGCAAAGGAGTAGGTACATGCGATGCGATCAATAGTCTGTTGCACTTTGTTTTAAATCATTTAGAAGGCCCTGATGCCATATGCACATGCACTTATCTTTGATTTTAGCTCAGCGTTTAATACGGTTCAACAACATATTTTAATTGGGAAACTAAAAAAGTTAGGAGTAAATCCTACAAATATTGAATTGTATCACTCCTTTTCAACAAATCAAACTCAGGCAGTCACAGTAAATAATAGTTTGTCCCAAGTTAGTAGTTCTGGTGTCCCTCAGGGTTGTTTGAGCTCATCACTTCTGTTTACTCTAAATACTAATGAGTGCTCAAGCAGGCACTCACAGATTTGTATTCTTAAATACTTACATGATACAGTAATTTTAAATTTGCTGAAAAAACAAGATCCTGTTTCTGTTTATTTTTCTGAAATTGATTCATTTGTTGAGTGGTGTAATAAAAATTTTATAAAAGTAAATACAGAAAAAAAAAACTCAAAGGAAATAATGTTTGATCCAAAGTGTGTTGTTGAGCATTTACCAGTGTTTGTACATAATCAAGCAATCACTCAGGTACAGTCATAGAAGTATTTGGGAATTTACATAGACAGGTCTCTAACATGGGACACTCATGTAACCTGGATCTGTGAAAAGCTTCACCAAGGACTGTATTTTCTATGAAGGTTATGGTTCTATGGTGTTGATAAGAAAATCATGTACTTATTTTATCAGGCTGTATTTGAGAGTGTCATCAGGTATGATCTATTTACATGGTATGGCAATCTTTCTGTAAATCTGAAATATTTTTTTTATATTATCAGGACTACTACGAAACTAATAGGATCTGAAACTCTTACTAGTATTCAAACACTTTATGAGCAATGCACTCAGAACGAAGCAAAAAGAATTCTGAACAATCCATCTCATGTACTCTATTCATTTTATGATCTTTTACCTTATGGTAGAAAATACAGAACCTTCCGCTGGAAGCAGAACAGATTTAAGAACTCTTTTATTCCACTGTCAATCAGACTATTGAACACTAATGGATAGTGTGCTTATGTTTTTCTTGTATGTAATTATTTTGCATGTTTGTTTATTTTATCATTTTTATTGTGTCAGAACTTGCTGAAGTGCTCTGTGAGTCCACAAAAAATTTCCCCTTGAGGGACAATAAAGTATACAAACAAACAAACAAACAAACAAACAAACAAACAAACAAACAAACA
>CAIGQZ010032813.1:825535-835609 GCA_903798205.1 Danio tinwini
TATATTGATTACAATGCGCATACAAATACAATTTTAAAGTGGATTTATTATATTTGTATTTAAAGCTCAGATGTTTGAAAAAAGTTACCACATATATTTATATGACTTCAGCTGACTTTTTAAAACTATAATATGTTCAGCCAGCTTTCATTCTGCTGTGGCGACCTCTACTAAGTCACAGACTAAGACAAAGGAAAATTAATAATTGAATAAATGAATGAATGAATGAAGTTCAGGAAAGTAAATCTTCCCACATAGGCTCATCCTGAAAACGTAGCCTCCATGTGGTCAGCTTTCCTACTGTTACCAGATTGTCCAGTTAGCTCACCATGTATGTCGGTGGACTTGAGACACAAAGGGGAGATGATGGTGTTCGAGTCCGGTAAAGAATGGTTCAGCAGTCAATAAATGCTTTTGAAAACAATATTGGTTGGATTTAGGAAAGGGAGAGGGTGGTGTGGTGCTGGGGGGATCGGTGGGTTGGTCAGTCAGTCGACAGCTGCCTCTGGTGGATTTACGTGAGAATAGCAAGCGTGAACGGCACTCGTGAGAAAAATTTGATATCTGAAAAAGCATACACATCAGCCTCTGACGGATTCATGAAAACAAAAATTGCAAAACGACGCAGCTACTGGGACGTATTTAGCAATCTCCAGAAATGTATATAGGGGTATGTACTCAGAATAAGCTTGGGTTGAAAACTTTGATATAAGAGTTTTCACCACATCAATCCAGTTAACATAGCTCAAAATATTACAGTGTCATAACTACAGTAATTGGCACCTTTGGCATTATTTTGCAGTTTATAGGTTTCATTGAATGATACAAAAAGTGGCGACACTTTACAATAAGACTTCATTGCTTACTGTTAATGTATTTACTAACATTAACAAAAAATAAACAATACATTTGTTACAGCATTTTATTAATCGATGTTAATGTTATGAAGAATAAAGTCGTTTATTGTCACTTCTTGTTAACTCACAGTGCTAACAATCATAACTTTAATTTTAATAATGCATTAGTAAAGGTTGAACTATGATAAATAAGTGCTATACTGTTCATTCTTAATGCTATAGTAAACATATAGAACCTTATTGTAAAGTGTGACAAAAAAAGACGTTTGCAAACATCAATATATCATGAACTTGTGTCTGTGTGGCATTTGAGCAAGCAAGTCTCCCTTTTGAAGGATCAGTGGGTTTGCCTGTTTCAGCCCTGGGTTGAAATTATAATGCTCTTTCTTTCGGTCTGTCTATCCCTCTGTTGCTTTCTCTGACTCACACTTACTTATGAACACTCACACACATGCACATGCACACACAAACACACACATCTTATTCCCTCTGTTCCTCTGGGGACATTGGAAGGCCAATTAGTGCTACTAGTATATCTGGTGCTGTTTCAAAAAAACTAATTTAATCGCCCTGCTCTATTAACAGCCTACCAGAGAATTCTCCATGAATTATATAGCTCTCTTGGTTCAGCCAGATGAAATGATATCTGATTCCCTCAGGATTCTACATAACATTTAGTGAGTTATTCTGTGTTGATGAGTTTCGATTGGAAATGTATGTTTCCGCCGCCTCTCCTGTGGCGTTTTGTCTCCCAGTGAATTGAGATAATGATGTTGACATTTGCCATGCCACGAGACATGTTTTGTTGCATGCTCCCCGCTGTGAATCCATATTCTGATCTTTTACTCTATACCTTTAATATCTGAGATGTATCATCATATCATTTTCCATATTCATAGCATGTAGCATGCATACTGTATATATAGACACATGTTTCATTACAAATCATACTTTGCATTATGTTTTTGTCAACCAACAGTCAATAATGTTCCTCATATGCTTCGGGCAGTAACAGTACTTTAAGGACAAATGTCAAATGTGACAGAAAAGAAGAAATGGTCACCATTTCTGTCTGGTTTCCGACTACACTGTAAACCCTAATAAGTTGAGTCTACCCAAGTGATTTCCTCAGTTTGTTTGAGTAATGGGAAATCGACAACTCAATTAATTGAGTTGACCAAATGTGGTCTCTTCATTGAATTAACTTAAATGTTAAAGTATACAGATAACTTAAAATACTTTTATATCCTTTACTTATTGTCACAATGATATACACAGGAGACCCAAATGCAAGTGAAAACAAGATGATTTATTTAAAGAGTCACAACTGGTATTGATCTCACCAGATATAGTGTAGGGCAAGGATGCTCACACCAGAATACGACACGCCAAACAGCGGTGAAAGTTCATATTCTGATATCATATCCAGATTTCGAGGGAAGGGAAAGGTTGCGCTATGGAGCAGCTCTCAAGGAAATCGTCGAGTTTACCCATGGTAAAGTTCATTAGAGAAGCGGATTTGGGGTGAAGTCTCTCTCAGATAATGTTGTCTTCAGAGCAGGCAGTAGCAACAACATCAAAGAGACGGAGACGTGCACAAGGTCCAACTGAAACAGGTTATGTTGGAGAGCCTCCACCAAAGCGAGTGAGAGAGTCTAACAGAGGCAGACACTGGAGTGAACAACAACGGACTGATAATGCTAACTACAAAACACTGAACATATATAGCGCGCGGAACGCACAACAGCTGTGACTAGTAGTAACAAAACAAGTGACCACCCAGCTGATGAATGTAAACACACATACACACACACAACGCGGTGAAGAACCCAAACAAGACACACCCACTTCCCACACACAAACACACACACACACACACACACACACACACACACATGCAGGAAAAACAGAAGGACCCACAAACGTGACACTTATTTACTCCCAGGGCCTTTTATATTGAAGTTGATGTTTAGCCGCACCATGTTGGTGTTTCGCAACAATCTAATTTTTATGAGGTGGGTCGTTAGCCCAACACTCAACTCCCAACCTGGAGGACCAAGACATGCACACATACACTACGGACAATTTAGCTTACCCAATTCACCTATAGCATCTTTGGAGTTGTAGGGGAAACCAGAGCACCTGGAGGAAACCCACGACAACACGGGGAGATCATGCACAGACTGACCCACACAGAAATGCCAATTGACCCAGCTGGGACTCGAACCAGCAACCTTCTTGCTGCGAAGTGACAGTGCTACCCATTGCACCACCTTGTCGCCCCTGCATGTATATCAATTAAGGAAAATGTATATAAGCATTTAAATTTCTACTTACTAATTTACCTTTTCTCTTTCTTCAGATGGGTTCAGGTAGTGCCTCTGTCCTGCTGCGCTTCATCAAAATTCTGTATCACAAACAAAATGACCACCTTGTGTCATATAACATATATCGACCAATCAGCACAGTTGTCAAGGCAGAATTTCAAGAGCAACCAACCATTTTAAACAGAGGCATGGTGAATCATTTGAAGAAATTAAAATGTAAAGTTCAAAGAACTTAAAATATTATTAATTATTTTTTTTGCTGCCTAATGAGTAAGTTAAACAAACCTGTTTAAGTTTTGATACCAAAGCTTGGCATTTTAAGTAATGTCAAGCTTATATATTCACTAATATCTTTAGTAGTGACAACAGTGGGGTTTACATTGTAACTAATTCTTTGAATCCAGCTTTTGGTGTTCTGTTTTTAAATCTAAAAGATTTATTTGCTTATTTAAATTCAAACATTTATTTTTTTTCAACCGAATGATTTTACCAAAGCTTTTCCTGCTGTCTTGCTTTAGTTATGTAAATGTTGATTTTGTTTAGCTTATTATTTATTAGCTTAGTCAATACTTTTTTTTGCAGTTAAAGGGCACCTATTTTACCCCTTTTTTAAGATGTAATATTAATATTATGGTTCTTCTGAGTGTGCCAGTTTAGGTTCAGTTCAAAACACAATTCAGATTTTTTTATTATGATGTGTTAAAAAGTGCCATTTTGGGGGCGTGTACACAGTTTGCTGTTTTAGGGGCGTGTTGCTTCACATGAAAATTAGTTTCGACTTCCCGCCCAACTTAACAAGGGGGCAGAGCCAAGAGCTCCCCCCCTTTGTGTAATAGACAGGCAGACAGAGAGAAGCAACATGAGTGTACCAACCAGGTACAACCAGCTGTACTTGTACGACTCAGACACAGACCAAGCAGAGAGTACAAATCATTTGTGTCTTTGTATAGTTTTACAGCCAACTGTGTGCTAGTTTAAGCTCCGAGCTTGTAGCCTACACCGAGACTAATAAAGCACACTGAATTAACTTTGACTGAAGGGCATCACACACCGGATGCACCGGCGTGCACATGACAGTTGAAAGTAAAGCACACTTGCAGCGTCGGTATGTCACCTGTTAGAAACTTATGTTTAGAATTCAAAAAAGCATGCCGCTGCGTGGCGCGACGCTGCTTGTCGCCAAGTGGCACTTCTGGTTGACCTGCTTGAGGCTATAACTAAAGGGCGTCATACACCGAATGCGTCGTTCAGAGCCATGACGTGGCACACCAGACGCGCACATTCGCATGTTATTTAAAATGAAACTATTCAGATAACGCTCTGTGTCGCGCCAGAAATATGAACAGTGTCCTGAGCAGGGCCAGCGCGTCCATAGAGGCGACCTAGGCGGCAGAATAGTGAGCAAACCCCACGATCGTCACTTTCACTCGCGACAATGCGAAATGCATGGCGCTGCGCATCGTTAGTTCGTTATTTCCAATGGAGGGACGAGCACGTGAGGCAGCGTGCTCGCACTTTCCAGCTGCACCTAGTTAAGATGACAGGGAGCTTCTGTGACCGCGGGAAATGCAAACCGCTGAAGTTTAAGGAAGACACAATGAAAAGTACACATGTAAGCAAACACACCAAAACTTACAAACACTGGCGGCAAGGAGAGCAATAATGTGGTGAATGTTGAGCCCAATGAGCCTTACATCTAAAAATAGACCAAGGGTGTTTCTTTGGTGACGTCGCTTTGACTCACACGCTGAAAATGGTGGACGTGAAACAACATACTGAGGAGATGGTAATGGCCACCTGTCAATCAATATTGGTGGGCGGGGGGACCGCACTTCTACGTCAAGTTGCGGTCGATCTCAAAACAGCTCCAATTGGTCCACCGTTTTTATGTTGTTAAATTGAAAAAAGGACTGGGTGTGTTTATATCACCCCAATATGACGGTCTATACACTATACCTACACATATGTCTGTCCAAACAGCTTGAAAAGTAGATTTTTCACCATAGGTGCCCTTTAAAAACAAAACTATACATATTATTTCCCAAGGCAAGTCTATTCTTTCAAAGTATTTGTTATTGTATTTTAGTCTGATTTATTTTAATTTGGGTGGAATAATAAAAATATATTAATAAAATGTTATAATAAAATAAAAATAAAAATCAATTGGCTACAGAGCAAACCACTATTGTATGTGATTCTTCTACACAAAAGAAGATATTTAGAAAAATGCTGGTTAATAACATCCATTATCTTTCATAGGAAAAATCATTCTTTAAAATATCTTCTTTTGTGATCAACAGAAGAAAGACACTCAAATAGGTTTTGAACGAGTGAAGAGTGAGTAAATAATGACTGAGATTTCATTTTTTTGCTAAAACTACGCCATTAAAAATAAAAATGTTTTACAATAAGTAAAAAAAAATCTCTTGATTAAACAACAGTTTGTTTGATTGTTGCCTTTTGATAGAAGTGTGTTTGTTTTTCAATCATGTCAGCAATCAGTGTCCTCTCTGTCTTTGCTTAGCAGTCTGCTATATTCTACATGCGTGAGCCACAGCCTTAGATCTCTGGCTTCACTGTGCCCTTGCCTGCCTGGTCTTTGCCATTATCCTCCACCTGGTGCTTCCTCTGCCTCTCAGAGCTCTGCCTTGCTGCACTCGAAGCAGAGTCCACCATCCACTAGCAATTTTTCATATCTTGTGTTCTTCCTCTTGTTATGCTTTTTTACTCATCACTTGAGTCTTTTCTGATGTTTAATCAACTTGTTCCCTGTTCATTCTGCATTTGAACCAACCTGCTGTTACAAATTAGGGTTGTAACAATAGCAGATAATGTGGATTTCGTCTATTCAATGGTACACTAGACCAGCTCTATACCCTCACCAGGGTGCTTGAGGGTTCATGGGAGTATGCCCAACCAGTCTACAGATGTTTCGTGGACATGGAGAAGGCAATTGGCCATGTCTCTCGTGGCATTCTGAGGGAGGTGCTCTGGGAGTATGGTGTCAGAGGTGCTCTGTTAAGAGCTGTCATCTCCCTGTATAAACAGTTTGGTTCGCATTACTGGCAATAAGTCAGACTTGTTTCCAGTGCATGTTGTCAGGGCTGCCCTTTGTCACCGGTTCTGTTCATAATTTTTAAACAGCAGCATCTCTATCTCTATTGCATCTCTATGTGTGTGTAATGTGTGTATTTGACCTGATTTATTGAAAGACTGTATTTAAATATACACTCACCATGCCACTTTATTATGTACACCTTACTAGTGCTGGCTTGGACCCCTTTTTGCCCTCAGAACTGCCTTAATCTTTCATGGCATAGATTCAATAAGATACTGGAAATATTCCAGTTCCACCACATCCCAAAGGTGCTCTATTGAATTGAGATCTGATGACTGTGGAGGCCTTTGGAGTACAGTGAACTCGTTGTCATGTTCAAGAAACCAGTCTGAGATGACTCGCGCTTTATGACATGGCACGTTATCCTGCTGGAAGTAGCCATCAGAAGATGGGTACACTGCGGTCATAAAGGGATGGACAACAACAATAATCAGGTAGGCTGGGGCACTGATACAATGTTAAATTGGTACAAATGGGCCCAAAGTGTGCCAAGAAAATATTCCCCACACTATTACACCACCACCATCACCAGCCTGAACCATTGATACAAGGCAGAATGGATCCATGTTTTCATGTTGTTGATACCAAATTCTCACCCTACCATCTGAATGTTTGAATATATTGTCTTAAAAGAATGTAATTGTATTTTGCACTCATTTTGCATGTTTATATTGTCTAAATGCATGTTGCTGTATTTTGCACTGGAGCCTGCACCTAAGCTTTTTACTCATTATAGCACACTAACACACATGCTGCTGGTGATGTGACAATAAAAGTGACTTCGGTTTTATATACATACTGTGCATATGCTATGGTAGTAATATGTCCTTCAGTCATTCACTCTTACTGTAATCACACATTGTTTCTTTGCCGTAATTGGTGCTGCTTTTGTTGATTAGTCCTTGAGTCAGTCTTTCTCCCACAGTCCCGTCTGCTCGCCTCTATTTTTATCAGTCCATCCTCTGATCAGCAGTTCTGCCTCACTCATCTTTCCTCCTTCTTTAATGCTGCTCCCACTTTAACATCTTAGGCTTTTCAGATTACACCTTGCATGGCCAGTCATCTCCTTATTATACAGCGCCTGGGCAAAAGGGCCACCTTTTTTTTTTTACACCGGGATGAACAGAAGAGACAAAGTTCTTGCACGGAGAACCCGTTCTGTCAGATGATCTACAGGTTTAGGGGAATTCTGTTTTAGACTCTGAACGGAATCATGAATAATAGATTGACTCAGCTGGCTTGATCTAGAGACAGCCAGTGAAAATAACCTTGGATATGAATCGTGAATCATGGCCAGGATCCTTGTGTGTGTGTCACCATGGAGATATTCCCAATTTCAATCTCCTCAATTGACATATTCACCTTCTTTTACTCCTGCAGTCTGAAGCGTCTAATGTGGCAAAATCACTCTGGTTTTCTCGTGCATATGCAAAGTAATGAGCAGTGTGAAAATCTTTTTTGTCTCTTTTTAATTGTGTGTGGTTTGATTTCTGAAGAGGTTGATGATGTTCTTAATAAACCCTAACTATAGCCTTCGTAATTATGCTATTATGTTCAAATAAGAGCTTTTCAAGTGACAGAATTGCCTTGTGGTTGATGTGGGTGGCTTTGAAGAAAATACCTGCATACATTATCTAGTATTAATCTAATTTATGCCATATGTTTTTAAGAGGAAGAGAAGTGTGAAGTTGTTTTTATAACAATCAAATCATTATGTCAGAATTTAATTCATAATTATAATTTCTAAACTTAAATGGAAAGTTCAGCCAAAAAAGACATTTCTGTCAATTTACTCATCCTCCACTATTTCAAAACTATTTTTTTCCTTTTGTTGAACACAAAGGTAGATAATCTGAACAAAATGTTGAAAAAGTTTTAGAATTTTTATTTTTTTTTGTATTTCCTCCTACTATGGATGTCAAGGTCAGCTTTTTTTCCAGCTTTCTTCAGAGCAGAGATTCCCAAACTAGGGCTTACAGGCCAATGATTTGATTTGGCCTGCCATCTGATCTAAGAAGAGAGGGAAAATGATGGGAATGGTTTTGAGATAGTCCATTCAAATTTTATGTAACCCTTTGTTTGTTTGTTTTATTGTTAAAAGTTTGTTTTATTGTTAATAGTTCAATTAAATGTGTAAATTAATCAGCTTTTGTTTAAAACATCACCAGACAACGCAAAGACTTTGGTGAGCAAAGGCAGATTCTGCTTGACTAATGTAATCAGCAATTAACTGCACTGTTTTATAAATGTGAGTGTTTATGTTTTTATTGCAATAAGTAAGCATTTAAAAAGTACTACATTAGTTAATACGATTTATGACAATGTTTTTTATTTATTTTGAAATATTATTAAATAAATTAGGAATTTACTCACGGCAAAAAAATAAAACAATAAAAAAATTGGCTTGGTATATTTACCTTCAGCCCATGGCTCTCAACAATACTTGGTTTTTGGTCCTTCATACGAAAATGTTTGGGCACCCCTGCTTTAGATTATCTTGTTTAGTGTTCAACAGAAAAAGGAATCTTGTAAATGTTAAGAACAACCTGAATGTGATTCAATGGAGATCTTTTGGATCAACTATCCCTTTAAAAGTAGTAGTGTTAATGCACATGTTATGTAGCATTAATGCTAAAGTCGGATTGCACAAACCTATTCCTAAAGGGCAAATGTCACTCACTCACTTTCCTGATTCACTCACTTTCCTGATTTATCCAATAGTATCTGGATGCTGCCTTTATGATGCAAGCTGAGATTGCATAACTCAGCGATGCAATGTCAGATACAATGCACTCAATGGAATGAGTGACGTCACTGTGACGGGTAGGGTTAGGGGTTGGGTTAGATGAGCACATCAAAAAGCATTGGATGCAGCTTAGATTGCACTGCACCAGGTCTGCATCCAGACCCCTCTCGATTTATCAGAGTTCTCCACAGCTGAATGAACCACTAATTACTCTGGCATACAATTTATTCCAGCTCTTCCAGCCGCAACCCACTGTGCCCCAGCACATAACTAGCATAGTTGGTTTCAGAATGAGAATATGACACTGAACATCTAAGTATTGTCTGCTTTACCATAATTAATCAATAAATCACTCACTCACTCGATCGATCATCAATCAATCAATCAATCAATCAATCAATTGTAATTTAGAGATTTTACATGTACATGATAGTAATTTTTTAAAAATAATTTATTTATATTACAAATTTCACAGCATGGCCTTTTTTCTCTTTCAGCCTTTTTTGGTATTCTTATTAGCTTCAAGACTGAATTATAATTGTTGTCATTTTGCATCATTGTCTGACTGGGTACAGAAAATAGATATTTTCCTTCCGCTTCATTCAAGCATGTCTTATTGTAGATCCTCCATAAATCCATCTCATGCAAGCATACAGAGCTTAACAGATGTAGCACGATAGGGGTACATTTTTTCTGCATCTATGCACGTCCATATTTCACACAAGCTTACCCATCCTGTTCCTCGAGGTTTTGTGAATACCAAAATAACAGCTCACATTTACTCTTGTTTTGCACAAACACCTGTGGTCTTATGCAGACTTTTAGGAAACAAAACTAAATCATAAAGTATAAAGTATCATGATTAAATATGACAAATAGAAAGAAAATCTTAATTTTAAGAAAATATTGTGGTGACCGCTGATAAAGCAGGGAATAAGCCAAAGGAGAGTGAGTGAGTGAGTGAGTGAGTGAGTGAGTGAGTGAGTGAGTGAGTGAGTGAGTGAGTGAGTGAGTGAGTGAGTGAGT
>CAIGQZ010032813.1:840934-870780 GCA_903798205.1 Danio tinwini
TAATAATAATAATAATAATAATAATAATAATAATAATAATAATAATATTAATATTAATAACAACAATAACAATGACATTGACAGGTGTTTTAAAGAGAACGGCATAATTAAAAAATCAGCATTTCTATTTCTATTCTATTCCATTTTTACTCTAATTTCTATTTAATTACAACGATGATGGAGTTATGTGAAAAATTACTTATTTAATATAATTAATTTATAAAGTAATTCATTAGTGTTAACGACAACATATACTACTACAACTACTACTACTACTACTACTACTACTACTACTACTACTAATAATAATAATAGTAATAATAATAATAATAATAATAATAATAATAATAATAATAATAATAATACAAGGCTTTTCGTGTTTTAATGTAACCTTAATTCTACTAAAGTAAAATGACCACTTAATAAAAATCACCAATATAAAAATTTATACAAATAATAATTACATTATATATCGTACGATGGAAGTAACATTTTATTAAAAGTCACACGACTTTTCATAAACAGGAAGTGGAATGGTTACGTATGCCGTGAAGTCCCGCCTTTTCCGACAACATCTAGGATGTAGTCTTGTTGCTGCAGTGCATTTTGACTACAGCTGATAAACATATAACATAGATGATATTTTACCCGAGAGCTGATCTATGACAGTACAATGGCTGAGTCTCCAGACTGTCGGAGTCTTGTTTCTGCGTCATCGCAGCTCAATTTAATGGAAATAGAGGCGGTACGTCTGAGATTGACTAAGCTGATTCAGTGTCTATGATATTTTATTTTGTTAATTGTTTAGAAGATTTTTGTTTTACTTATTTACAGTCTATTAGATCGGTGCGCTTTATTTATGCTTCTTTCTTTTGCGTTTGTCACTGATGTCGTGATTGTTTTGTGCATAACCTTTACTAGTTTTGAATCGCATGTTATTGTTTTTATATTGTATGTAGTGAAAATCCTGCTGCACCTATATGCATATAGGTTGGCACTCTGATACATGTGCGCTTTAATACTAAACATGTACTTACATTGTAGATTGACGATAAAGAGTTTGATATTCCTCAAGTGGACACACCTCCGACCCTAGAAAGCATCCTAAATGAGGTCAGTATGTCAGACTATCTGCCTTTTTATAGTCCTATTTTAGCACCCTCAAGATATTAGATGTGCAGATACACCAGTCGAAGGTTAGAACGCACCTTTATGCTCTTTTCAACGTTTTATAACTATAGGTAAATACAATTATGAAACTAAGTATATGTAAATGGGTGTATGGGAATTATGGGGAGACCAACATGTTATAAACAAATCATTATGTAATATTAATCCCCTATCCATTATATCAAATGATTAAACTGATTTGTGAAGAAATGTAAGGGATAGTTTACCCCCAAATTAAAATAATATGCTAAATTAAAATGACAAAATCTAAGGATGCTTTGATCAGGATTTTTACAGCTGATACCAAGTACCGATTCTATGTCATGGTGATCGGCCGATACAGAGTACCGATTCTGATGCTTCAAGCTTTATAATGCATTAAGCACATTTTCCCTCTAAGTATGGTATTTAAGTGGTGATCTCTCCTTACCTAAGCGTATTAATTAAGGATGTTGCATATAAACCTTAAACATCTCTCTTATAGTCATTTAGGTGTAAACATGTCATGGTCAGAAGCAGCTTTACAGAAAATAAAAGATAAAACAAAAACATTGTTAAGAAAAATGATTAACAATGCATTTTGTAAACATTGCAAATGATGAAAGAAGAATTCACCATGTCTTAATCAAGTAAAAGTTTGGAGCGCAGATTTGATGGATAAGAAGTTAAAATGCACACATCCATTACTTCTTTACTAAAAGAAAATATGCCTATAAACTACTGTTTATTGTAGTAAGTATATTACAAGACGTTATATTGTTAAATATTCATGTTTAAAAAAAGTTTTATTTATGTATTTTTTCAGCCAGGTTTTAGTGAACTTGCAATATTGTCAAAAACACAGAACTTTTTTAGTTTTCAGTTTGTTTTTTTATGTTAAAAGGCATAAAACCATGCAAGGCCATTTCAATATTTTGCTCATCTCCAGTTAACACAAACACTTGCGATTGGTTCATGAGATCGGCCAGATCAGAAATTTCTGATCGAGTAATTAAATGTGATTATCGGCCAATACCAACCTCTGGCCGATCGATCGAAGCATCCCAAACGAAAACTGTAACATTGTTTAAGAAATAGAAGAAAATTCTGTCACCATTTACTTATCATTAACTTGTTTCCAAACTGAGTATCTTTCCTCTGCTGAATACAAAGGAAGTTATTCTGAAGAATGTTGGGAAAAGTAGTTGTGGAAGTCAGAAAAAAGAAACTGAAACCTTTTTGGAACAAGCAGAATATTTTATTAGTGTTCAACAGATTTTTTATTTTATTTAAAAAATTCCAATTGTTTGTACATTTATTTAGCATTTATGAAATTATTAATTTTTTTTATTAATGTGCACAATTATTCATCCATTCATTTTCTTTTCGGCTTAGTCCCTTTATTAATCTGGGGTCGCCACAGCGGAATGAACCGCCAACTTATCCAGCATATGTTTTACGCAGCGGATGCCCTTTCAGCCACAACCCATCACTAGGAAACATCCATACACACTCATTTACACACATACTGTAATTTGTTAATAGCCTAGTGGTTAAGTGCGACCTGAGTTCGATTCCCAGCTTGAGGTCCTTTGCCGACCCTTCCCCTCTCTCTGCTCCCAATGCTTTCCAGCCTGTCATCTACTGTCCTATACCAATAAAAGGTGAAAAAATGTGAAAAAAACAACAACTTTGGTTTAAATTACAGTATATAAGTGAAGTTTCTTGCTGTGAGGCGATTGTGCTACCCACTGTGCCACCATGCTGCCCCATGTACAATTGTGTTCTTTTTAATATTTTAACATGCTGTATGTGAAGGTGATAAATGGCTTTTCATAGTGTTTTATTGCATTTTTATATTTAACCTTTCTGTTTACCATTTTTTCCATGCACTCTTTCAACATCTTTGAATTTAGCAGACATTACATGCATTTAACTGTTTAAGATGCTTTTAGAAAAATTCTATAAATTGCAAGTCAGTTATCGATGGACTGAGTTTTCAGACACCCAATACTACGTTTAAAATCTAGGATAGATTATTAATAAACTACCCAAAGCAGAAGTGAAATGCCCAAAACTAGAGATAACAAAATCATGTTTTTGGAAGTAGGATTGGCTTGAATTTATTTTAGCACACTACCTATTCATTTGTCAATGCTCTTTGATGTATTTTCAGCCTGAAGATGAGGATGAGCCATTCATTTTAGAGGACACATGTCTTTTGAACACAGAGAACATTGATGCCCACTCGTGTGAGACCTCTTCTCTGGCCAGCTCTGACAGTGGAGACCGAACACACTTAAAGAGGAACGCGCACTTCCTTTATATTGTTGTTCTTACCCTGTTGTGTTTTTTGTTCGGCTGTTAAAGAAGTATTTTCATTTGAGTTATTATTCTGTGTATGTTTCCCTCAGGAGGAGGAAAGCGGTGGAAACTAATGCTACAGTGCACGGATCTGTTCTTAGACGCAATGTGCTGAAGGGCATCTCAGCTCAGATTGTATCTGCTGCAGTAAGAGGAATAATACTTCATCCACTGCTACATAAAGCTGTGTTTATATATGTTGTGTATTTGATGACTACACTGTAAAAAATGGGTTCCACACAATAAATTTGAGTTGGCACAACATGAGAGAATTAGGTTAACCTATCAAATTCTACAGATTTAAGTGGATTGAACATAAAACAATTAAGTTGTTTCCACAGAAACACAAGAATTGTGTTGTTTTAGCTTAGTTTGAACAGACAACATTTTTGGTAACACTTTATAATAAAAACCACACTATGAACCATTAATTAAGCATTAGCAACTAGTGAGTTCATTATCTGTTAAGCATTAACTTCTACATTAATAAGCGTTAGTAAGCAGTTTATAACTGCAGCTACAAATGCTGTATTGATTGATTATATGATTTATAACCACATTTATAATGTGCTTAATAATTGTACTTTCATAATTTATTAATGATTTATTTTTCATTACTAAATTAAGTATTGCATTATTTACAAACCAGTTTTTTAAGGATGGTTGTTGTTTTTAAATATCATTCAGAATGAGTTAGTAAATGATTAATAAACTATTAAAATTAACATTTATATTTATTATTATTCAGGCATATACTAATAGTTAATTTGTATGTTAATAAATGCTTTATTAACTCAACTTCATGCAGTTTTGTGACCTAATCTAAAGTGAGGACTATTTATGCTTTATAAATCCTGTATAAATGACAAATAAAGGCTCAGGAAGAAAAAAACTTTAACGACTTTACTCATTTCTATTCTTTTAAAGATACACAAATCAAACTATATCAAATGAAAAACAAACCTTGCAACCTCTAAAATAAAAAGACTGTACAGTTTAAACATCACATCCTATTATATTGTTAAATTATTATATTGTTGTTGTTTTATCCAATTTTATGTGGTATTTTATGTGGTATACACTCCTGTTATTCAGCAATGATTAAACTTTACAGCAATTTTACTTTTTAAATAAGATTGCAAAGATTATTGTTCATTTAATACTAAGCCTTTAACTGTCATTTATAAGGGATTTATAAAGCATAAATAGTCCTCACTTTAGATTAGGTCACCAAACTGCATTAAGTTGAGTTAATAAAGCATTTATTAATAATAAAGTAACAATTACTATATGCCTGAATATTACGATATATAAACGTTGATTTCAATACTTTATTAATCAGTTACTAACTCATTCTGAATGATCTTAAAAACCACCAACTACTCTTAAATACAAATGTTTTGTTAATTATGCAATACTTAATTAAGTAATGAAAAAAGATCCTTAACAATTTATAAAAGTACAATTATTAAGTACATTATAAATGTGGGTATAAATCAAGAATACAGCATTTGTAGCTGCAGCTATAAACTTTTTACTAACATTTATTAGTGTAGAGTTAATGCTTAACAGATAATGAATTCACTATTTGCTAATTCTTAAATAATGCTTCATAGTGTGTAGTTATTATAAAGTATTACCACATTTTTTGAGTGTTTGTTCAATAAATATTTTTGTAACATTAAACAGGTCAGATTTCTTAACATTATTTGATGCATTAAGTACATTTAACAATAAAATAGCTTTTTTGGCCCATATTAACCTCGATTAATATTAGTTTATTAATGTTCATGTTCATATTAGTTCACAGACCTTAAATTGTAATAAATTATAACTTCTTACAGTAAACATGCATTATTGAATGTTAATAAATGCTGTATGACTATTGCACTTTGCTTGTTCATTTTAAATCATTGTAAATGTGTTTTGTATTCTACCTTCTTTCAGACAATTTTTTTTTTTACATTTTTGATAAACAAATTAGTATTTTTTTTATTACACAAAGTTTAACTTGCAGTTTTTTTCAACTGCTTACACACAAAATCTGTCACACAATTTCTGAAATCTCTCACTCAAAATGCAAAACTACACAGCAAATCTACATAGCAAAAAGCTCTTTCTCAGCCTTAAACCCAGTTTTCAATTAAATAAAACACTTTTTCAAAACACTACACACATTTCTCATCTTAAAACACAAAAATCTAACATGAAGCTACTTGCTTTCTTTTCCCAAACACAACCAATCAAAATGCTACACTTATTCATGCGTTTGCACACACACACTCCTTAAACCAACCGCACATTCACCTTCTCTAAATCCTAAATTCCTCTAGAAAAGAACAGAGGAATTATTCTCATCCTAGCTCTGTAGTTTATGATGGCCAACCCTATGCCCATATGATGCTTCTCCAGGCAAAGAACACTTTTCCCCTCGAGACCCCACAATCTGTATTTACTATATTCTGGAGAAAATACATTTGCTTTAGATTTGCTTTACATTCATTTTTACATACAGTATGTCCATGGTTTTGTTGTATGCTACTGTATACAACAGTAATGTTAGGCTTAATGAATATATTCTGTTTCTACATGCAATTGGTGTTTACAGTGTACCTGTTACTCCTCTCAGCAGATTACTGTCACTGTAGAACATTGTATTGAATTATAGATAGAAGCATATGAAAGAGCACAGAGCTTTATATTTAGAACAACAGTGTTGACATGCTATATCCTAAAGTGTTATATTATAAAAAATGTGTTTGCCATTTGATGCAAATGCTTCATTCTGATATGTGTTTATGGCATTTTGAAGTCAGTGTTACAATTTGAAGGAGATGTGAGGCATTTTGTGTGTGCAGTTTTAAGAAATGTGTGTAGAGTTTTGAAAAAAGGGCAAACTGTTTAAAAAATGTGTGTAAGCAGTTGGAAAAAGCTGTAATATTTAGTCAGTTTAATTAATGTAAGTTGATATGACAAAAATGTTCATTTGATTCAGCTAAAATAAATAAGGTAGATAGTATTTTTAATTTTTGAATTGCTTAGAGTCTCCTTGAATTATTTCAGTTTTAAATCCTTGTTGTTTGTGAAATTGTGTAGATCACTTTCTTATTTTCTGCTTTTACTGTTTCCATCTCCCTTCAGGATAAAGTTGATGCTGGCTTGCCGACTGCGATAGTGAGTATATGTCTTTCTTTTGATTTGTAATGATTTTTTTTCTTATTTTTTTCTTCATCTCTGAAATGCTTTTGTATTTGCAGACCGTTTCAAGTGTGATTGCTGTAGGAACATCTCATGGTCTAGCCTTAGTGTTTGGTAAGCTTGTCATTCACTGACAAATGACACTGAAGTGGAATCTAAGTTAGGTTTGGGGACAAGTATATGCTGTATGTTTAATCATAGCAATATATTACACTTTGTTTTTAACACAAAAACATTAAAATGCAGCTTTTGTAACTATTATTGTTAGAAAATGAGTATTTTAAACCACTATGGGACTACTTCTCTGCTTTGGCTTTTCTTGGGTGGGATGTTCAGGAAAAGGTAATGTATCAGTAAGGTACAAGATGTGTTTTTATCACAGTTTTAAATTTGTTTCCATTTCATCATGTTTAGCATTGCTACACAGTAATACCCTTTTCACATTGGACATGTAAGCAGAGCAAAAGTGGCACAAGCTGCACAATATAACCACATGCAATGTGGAAACCATATAGCATGCAGTGTAGTGTAGTTAGAGAAGTTTCTAAAAAACGAAAACAAAAAGTCATAAACTGACAATGAAACCGTTGGTCCAGTCTTTACCAAATTTGACTCGGATCTTCTGCAGACCATGTAGACCAAATGTTCTGGAATTCAAGTCAATAGACAAAACTGTTTATTTCATTTAGCACATGCACAAACTTAATGTAATGCTGCCAGATGACATTACAGGCTGAATTACTGCTATGGTTTAAAGTATTGAAATAAAACTTAATGCGTGTGATCTAGACCTGACATTGACCAAACTACCTTCTGTGTAAAATTGACAAACAGTTAAATTCTATCAATAGAAATCATACACAATTTATCAAATGACAATTTAATAGTTTTGTCTATTGTCATGTGACTGGTCTTGCAGATTTCTTGGATCGTACAGAGAACATTGATATAATTTTTTTCCTAATTGACACAACTTCCTGTCCACCATCATGAGTTAGTTTGAAAATTTGTTGTTTTGAACTCTCCATAGATCGTGAGCCCAATTTCCAGCAAAGTTATAGAATTTTCCAGTTGCTGTGTAACTTGTTGCCATGCTTGTATATGATGTGGCCGCTGGGCTGCTTGGCCCCGATAATTGCTGCTTGCAGCTATATTTCTAATTAAAATTAAAATGATCATTCATTTATTATAAAAAAAATAATGAATACATTTTTCAGGAATCCAGAAGTTTGAAATGTTGAATATACTTTTTAAAGGTTTCCATTGATTTCGGATAAAAGCGTTTAAACTGGTTTTGCTTTGACACCATGATTTTGCTAAAAAAGATCAAGTATTTTTAATAAAATAAAACATTGTTTTGTACTTGATTTGTTTTAAGCTTTCTTTTGGAGTTTATTAATGTTGAAAATGCTGCTTGCATCGTCTACTGTGAAATGACCTCAGAGCATGCTAAACCAACTAAAATATAGTAGAATGACATGAACTGAGAAGTTTGCCATGGCTGTTTGCACGCTTTTTGTATGTGTTTTGCTTGCGGCTGCATTTGGATGTATTATTAAAAAAACAAAAACACAAAGCACTGTTTGTGTTTGTTGAATTATATCCCTGATAAAACATAATTGTTCTGTAGTCTTTAGTTTTTGCCTAATCTGTATCTTTTGAATTTAGATCAGAACCAGGCTCTGCGCCTGTGTCTGGGCACTACAGCAACAGGAGCAGAATATGGTGCTGTGTCGGCTCTCAGCATTAATCATGACTGCACACGACTGCTGTGTGGCTTTGCTAAAGGACAAGTAAGTGGCACAAATTCATGAACTGACAATCAACATAAGTTACAAATAAATAATGATGTCTGTCTAAATGTTCAGGTGCATATTTATGGGAAACTCTCTGTTTGTCCTTAATACAGATCACCATGTGGGATCTGGCCAATGGGAAGCTGCTCCGCACTATTACTGATGCCCATCCACCTGGCACTGCCATACTACATGTGAAAGTACTGCACTGCATGTTTTGTATGTACTATAAACTGTATGTTTTGTTGTTCGTTCAAATTTAATAAAGCATTTTTCTCTCTCTATCCACAGTTTACTGACCACCCAGCACTGGCTGTGTGTAATGACAGTGGCGGATCAGTTTTTGAGCTGTCGTTCAGGTGAGAGATGCTTTAAAAGCTTAAGATATGAACAAACTGAAGCATATTTGTGCAGTGTTAAAGTGAATCTGATTTGTTAAATCAGTTTTGTAATAAAATGAACTGGTGGGCAGGGGGCAGTAGAGCTTCATCTAGTCCTATAACACCCCAATGGCTGGTTGCAATACAAAAAAGAACCATTGAAAGAACTATTTAAACCATTTTCCCTTTAAACGCACATGGAAGAACTTAGTTAATGAGGTGAAGCGGGTAATTTGGTTTTATAGTTTGTTTTTGTACTGTAATGCATGCAAATTAAATTATGTAATTGTTAAATCAACTTAAAAATAACATAAAATAATTGCCAGTATGATATTAGTTATGCTTTAATTTTATCCTCTGTATTAATTAAAAATAGTATTTTTCTGTTTTTTTTGCTGTCCTCCCTGCCTGTGTTTTTCTGTCATTCCAATCTGAGATGTATTTCATTATATGTAAATACACTGCATGAATAAAATGCAATACACATGCAAATACAGTCTATTATGCAATGGTTTTCTTTTGCTTGATGCTAGTTGCATTGTATATTATGTTAAATTGTCTTTTTTATGATAAAAGTTACTTTTATTTTGGATTATATATAATATGTATAAACCGAAATAAACATTTGCTTTGACATAGTATATTTGTGTGTTTTGTGTATATATATTATGTATATATAAATACACATATGGATGCATATGTTTGAGAAAATGTTTATTTATATTTAGATATTAAATAGGGCTGCACAATATATTGTTTCAGCATCAATATCATAATGTGTGCATCTGCAATAGTCACATCACATCATCTGCAATGTTAAATTACAGTTAACCAGGAGCTACAGAACACATGCGATTTGTAGAGTCACTGCTAAGTTTAACCATAATAGAGTGAAGGTTTATCATTTGCTTGTGTTTTTAAGGCCTGTGACTGAGCATTTCAGGAGAACATAAAATGATGATGTTTAAAGGTGTAACAAAGATTAATTGCATTTACATGGATTTTTTTTTCTTACTTAGAATTTTTGTGTTGT
Source organism: Danio tinwini (assembly GCA_903798205.1). Lineage (NCBI taxonomy): Eukaryota > Metazoa > Chordata > Actinopteri > Cypriniformes > Danionidae > Danio > Danio tinwini. The sequence continues at coordinate 850,855 of CAIGQZ010032813.1, forward strand.
TTCAAGTTCAAATATATGCATTTTAAAGTGAAAAGATTATTTTGCTTCCCCCCCCATATGCAGATAATTTAGCTTGTTTTTGAGAAAAGCTCAAAATTTTGACTTAAGTTAAAAAAACTAACAAATTCTTACTTGATCTAAGCATTCGAGATATTTCTACTAGATAGGAGACAAAGTACGAAAAGCTAATTTTCTGTACCTTGATGCTGTTTGACTCCCCAGAAAAACGTCAAATAAAGCCTATTGAAACCATCTTATGAAGCTGTATTCATCACATAATACTTATCGCAGAAAAATAACTATTGCAATATCAGATTTTTCTAATATCGTGCAGCTCTAATGTTAAATATATTGTGTATTTGATACAAATTACATTTACATACATTTAAATATCTATGTAACAATCTATGTAACTTTAGTTTTGTTTTTATGTATGTGTGTGTATCACATATGCATAATACAAATATAATACACACATATATTATGTCAAAAACTTTTATTTTGAATGTGATTAATCATTTTCATCTTTGCCCAGCACAAATATATATTTAAAGATAAAAACTGTTTTATCATTTAAAATATGCGGCAACCTTTTTTCAAAGTGACATAATAGAATATATATATATATATATATATATATATATATATATATATTTCTGACGTGTGCTCTTCCGAGGTGTCTTAAAAAGTCTTAAATTTTCTTAAATTTTAAAAACTAAATTTTTATGAAGCTAATAATATGCCAAAGCTATCTGAATTGTGTTAATTTGAATTATTGACAATTGTAATTTAATAAATCATAATTTTCGAAATTCAGATTTGAATCTGAATTTCATAACTTGAATATTGAACATCTGAAATTTAAGACAACTGATTTTTTCAAGGCTGAATTTTTTTTTATAGACGTATTTTCAATTCATGTTCTGAATTTATAGACTGCAGATATCCAGTTTGTAAAAATACAGTTTCAAATTTTTTTGTTTTCAAATTCAATATCCTAAAATTCAAAACCAGAAATTCAGATTGTGAAATTCAGATTTAGCAGCAAATTCAAATTAGGAAATTCAAAGTAAGAAATTCAAATTAAGAAATTTTAAAATTTTAGATTTTTAAAATTGCAATAATTCAAATTAACACAATTTAAATTCAGATTGTTTAGGCATATTATTAGCTTCATACAGTTTAGGCCTTAAAAAGTGTTAATTTTTCTAAAATATAATTTTTCTTTGTCCATGCAAAGCTACTCAATCAGTAAAAACAGACAATTTATCAAAAAAGAAAAAAAACATTTAACAAATGTTACATTTTAAACACTATTTACCAAATTGTTTTAATTATCTTTTTTTATATATATTTTTTTATAAATAAGTGTTTGTGTAAGTGTAAAAATATTTTCCACTGGCCCTTAGAAAAGAACCCTTAGCATTTTTTTATAAGTCAGAAATTTCATTCATAATGGTCTTAAAAAAGTCTTAAATTTGACTTGATGAAACTTGCAGAAACCCTGTATATACAATATAGTATAGTGTATAAATACCTTTTATAGTAATAGTGATGATCTTGTGTTATGTTTTAACCAAGAATTCTAGTTCTTTAATTCCCTGTCTATGGTTAAAAATAGAAACCTGGTAAACCCTTCTTTCGAAACTCTAAGCGATCTGCAAAAATCTGTGTTAGTTGATGAATAGTGTTATGACTATAGTCTTTCATGCCTAATTGGAGAAGCGATTTTTCATTTATTCTGCTCTGAATGCCTTTGTTGAGTGATAAAAAACATTCATCCTTATAACCTGTCATGTACCTATCATTTGCTACAGTATTGCCGGCACTCTGTGCTAAAGGATTATGAATGCGCTTACATGTCTCTCTCTCCCTTTCTCTAGGAGGGTGATGGGGATGAGGACGTGTGAATCCAGGTGTTTATTCAGTGGTTCCAAAGGTGAGGTGTGCTGTGTTGAACCTCTACATGCTGGAGCTGAACTCAAAGATCATCCCATTACCCAGTACTCCCTGCTGGCCATGGCATCACTCACCAAGGTAAACTCATAGAAACACTACAGTCTCACTCCCAAACATCTATGGTTTCCATAATACATATTTAGTTCCCATTGTATTATACCACCTGAAGAATTGTGTTGTGTTTGTTATTTACATTTTGCACACAAAAATGTTATTATTAGGGCTGCACGATATTGGAAAAATCTAACATTGCAATGTTTTTTTATTTTGCAATATATATTGCAATTATTAATACAATTTCACTAGATGACTTGAATAACAATTTGTAAAAAATTATAATTTAAGATTGATTGTGATGATTCTGTAGGGAAGTGCATCTGCATAATATATTATAAAAAATCTTCAAGCATAGATAAACTCAATAAAGAAAAAGATACCAATTAAACAAACAGTGTTTTATTGTTTTCCCATGAGTCTAAATTTATTCAGGTATTCAGTAATTGAATAATTAAATGTAAAGTAATATTGCATAGTCTTTGCTGTGTAAACAATTAAACCAAATTATCGTTATTATGTTTTCAAAATTACAAATGGTAAAAAATTTTTTTTTTGTCTTTATGCTTTTAAATTCCTATACAGTCACAGGCCTCACAAAACACTTGCGTAATGATAAATTATAATCCAGACTTAACATTGCATATACTCACGATGTGACTTTTGCGAATGATCACATTGCGATATCGATGCTGAAATTATATATTCAATTCAATTCAATTCATCTTTATTTGTATAGCGCTTATACAATGTAGATTGTGTCAAAGCAGCTTCACATGGAAGTTTATAGTGAATTGAAACAGTGTCAGTTCAGTTTTCAGTGTTTAAGTTCAGTTTAGTTTAGCTCAGTTCAGTGTGGTTTAATAATCACTACTGAGAGTCCAAACACTGAGGAGCAATTCCATCGATGCGCAGCTCTACAGATCCCGAACCATGCAAGCCAGTGGCGACAGCGGCGAGGAAAAAACTTCACCAATTGGCGAAAGTGAAGAATTTAAAAAAACCTCGAGAGAAACCAGGCTCAGTTGGGCACGACCATTTCTCCTATGGCCAAACATCTTGTGCAGAGCTGCAGTCTAGGCGCAGTAGCTGGACCTCCGTGAAGACACGTCTGACCTTGGAGCATCACAGGAATCAGTCTTATGCTCTCCATCATGACCACCACAGCAGCAGCTCAGGATACAGCCTGGTCCGGAAACCTTGGGATCGTCTCGTCGCTGGTCTTGGATCGCATCAGTGGCACTGCATAGTCTGAGGGCCTCGAGATGAGTACCCCCAGGTGGAAATACAGAATAAGGAGAATAATTAGCGTAGCTGCTGTTCATAGTGTATATAAACAAGAAGCAAAATCGTGTGTGGGGCACATCATGCGTCATACCGCTATGTAATGCACTAAGTGTATGCTTTGCTAAAAAGATAGGTCTTTAATCTAGTTTCGAAGAGTGAGAGTCTGTCTGAGCCTCGGACATTATCAGGAAGGCTATTCCAGAGTTTAGGGGCCATAATTGAGAAGGCTCGACCTCCTTTACTCGATTTAGCTATTCTAGGTACTACAAGAAGCCCTGAGTTTTGAGATCTTAAAGAGCGGGTTGGATTGTAGCGAGACAAGAGGTTGGTTAGATAAACAGGTGCTAGATTATTTAAGGCTTTATAGGTAAGAAGCAATATTTTAAATTCAATACGAAACTTAACAGGCAGCCAGTGTAAGGAGGATAAAATTGGGGTGATATGATCATATTTTCTAGACCTGGTAAGAACTCTGGCAGCTGCATTTTGTACTAGCTGAAGTTTGTTAATAGAGGATGCTGGGCAACCAGCAAACAGAGCATTACAGTAATCCAGCCTAGAAGTCATGAAAGCATGAACTAGCTTTTCTGCATCTGAGATGGATAGCATATTTCGCAATTTAGCAATATTTCTTAGATGAAAGAAGGCAGTTTTTGTGACATGGGATATATGATTTTTAAAGGTTAAATTGCTGTCTAATATGACACCCAGATCTTTTATAGTAGAGCTAACTCTTAACTTTGTATCCCTCTAATTGCAGGTCGAGTTGTGAGAACTGCTGTATACAGGATTTTGGCCCAATAAGTAATAATTCTGTTTTGTCTGAGTTTAAGAGAAGAAAATTGTTGGTCATCCAGTCTTTAACATCTTTAATACACTCAGTTAGCTTAGACAGTTTAAACATCTTATCCGGTTTAGTTGAAATGTATAATTGAGTATCATCTGCATAGCAGTGAAAACTGATCCCGTGTTTTCTAATAATGTCCCCCAGGGGAAGCATGTATATTGTAAACAGCAAAGGGCCTAAAACTGATCCTTGAGGGACCCCGTACTTTACCAGTCTTACTTGTGAAAGTTGTCCATTAATATTCACAAACTGGTAACGATCAGCTAAGTATGACCTAAACCATTGAAGAGCCTGTTCTTGGACACCTGTAGAATATAAGCGGTCTATGAGAATATTGTGATCAATGGTGTCAAAAGCGGCGCTAAGATCTAGTAGAACTAATAGTGAGATGCACCCTTGGTCGGCAGCTAAGAGTAAATCGTTGGTTATTTTCACTAATGCGGTTTCTGTGCTGTGATGAGACCTGAAACCTGACTGAAACACTTCAAAAATATTGTTCATCTGCAGAAAGGAGCATAATTGGGTAGAAATAACTTTTTCTAGTATTTTAGACATAAACGGAAGATTTGAAATAGGCCTATAATTAGCTAAGTTGCTCGGGTCCAGTTGTGGTTTCTTAATAATAGGTTTAATAACAGCTAGCTTGTAAGGATTTGGAACATGGCCTAAAGCTAAAGAAGAGTTGATAACGTTAAGGAGAGGTTCTCCTATAACAGGTAGCAAATCTTTCAGTAATTTTGTTGGAATTGGATCTAACATACATGTAGCTGGTTTGGAACTATTTATAACTTTATCTAGCTCTTCCTGTTCTATGATTTTGAAGCATTGTAGGTTATTTTGATTCAGTGGAATGTTTACTGGATCTGGAGTATAAGGTGGTGCAGAAAGTTTAACATCTTCTATTTTCTGTCTAAAGTCTTCTATCTTATCACTGAAAAAAATCATGAAGTCATCACTACTAATATGCAGTGGGACATTTTGTTCCAAGGATGACTGATTATTTGTTAATTTAGCAATGGTGCTAAATAAAAATCTAGGATTGTTATGATTATTTTCAATCAGTTTGCGGAGGTGCTCAGCCCTGGCAGATTTAAGAGCCCTCCTATAGCTGGACATACTGTCTTTGTACGCAATTCTAAAAACCTCTAAGTTTGTTTTTTTCCATTTACGTTCCAGGGCACGGGTTGCTGTTTTGAGAGCGCGAGTATGACTATTGTACCATGGTGTAGTTTTGTTCTCTCTAGCCTTTTTTAATTTAATGGGTGCCACCGTATTTAGTGTGCTAGTAAAGATGGCATCCATACTGCTGGTTACTACATCAAGGTCATTTACGTTTGCGGGTGTATTTTGAATTAAAGAAAGATCAGGTAAGTTACTTATGAATTCATCCTTAGTGGATGGAACGATAGTCCTACCAGGGCGGTATATTGGTGCAGATCTGATCATTTCAGGTGAACGCAGCTTATATAGCAAGAGGTAGTGGTCTGTAATATCATCACTTTGTGGTATAATGTCTACATCAAAGACCTCAATTCCGTAAGACAATATTAGATCTAATGTATGCTTTAAGCGATGGGTTGGACCAACCGCATTTTGTTTTATCCCAAGTGAATGTAGTATATCCATAAAGGCGAACCCTAGTGTATCATTGGAGTCATCTACATGGATGTTAAAGTCTCCTACAATTAGTATTTTATCAGTTTTAACTAGTAAGTCAGAAATAAAATCAGAAAACTCTTTTAGAAAATTGACATAGGGTCCTGGGGGTCTATATATGGTGATTATAGCAAGAGATATCGTAGGTTTTTGCATAATATCTGGTAGCATAACATTAAGAGCTAATACTTCAAAAGAGTTAAACATAAGTCCCTTTCTCTGACTAACATTAAGAATATCACTAAAGATTGATGCAACTCCACCACCACGACCAGTTTGACGAGCCTCATGCTTATATGAGAATCCTGGAGGAGTAGCTTCATTTAAGCTAATATAGTCATTTTGTTTCAGCCAGGTTTCAGTGAGACAGAGTGCATTAAGATTGTTATCTGTTATTATTTCATTTATGATAAGTGTTTTAGGTGCTAGTGACCTGATGTTTAGGAGACCAAGCCTTACGAAGTTTGTATTATCACTTTTTATTGGATTTTCAGCTTTTATTCTTAATAGATTTTTTCTAGAGCACATAGTACGTTTAATTGTTGATCTAATAACACGAGGAACAGACACAGTCTCTATTGGGTACGCTAGACATGTATTACTATAATTTAAGTTGGACGAACAGGAGTCTATATGGGTAAAATGTGAATTTTGTGAATTTTTACTTACTAGTCAGACAGAACGAAGCATCTTAGAGATGTTGTCCGTCAGCAGTTCAGCTCCAGCTCGACTAGGATGCAGCCCGTCAGCGCGGAAGAGCCTAGGACGCTCCCAGAAAAGATTCCAGTTATTAGCAAAGAGCAATTTCTGTTCATTACACCATGTTATTAGCCATTCATTCAGAGCAAAAAGTCTACTGAACCTTTAATTTCCTCGGCGGTAGGTAGGAAGCGGTCCAGAAACGATGATCTGCGTGGCGGGCGAGGTGCGTCGAACCGTCTCGATCAGGCTCCTGAAGTCCCTCTTCAGGATCTCCGACTGGCGAAGCCCGGTGTCGTTCGTCCCCACATGGAGGACAACGGCACCGAGGCTCTCACCAGCGCTCAGGAAACTCGGAATCTGTGTAGAAATATTCTTAACGCGAGCACCAGGAAAGCAAAATGTGCGTACTTTATTACCTGAAGTGGAGGCAGGACGGACGTGGCGGACGATGGAGTCACCGATGATAGCCACATCGTGACCCGTCTCGCGGAGAGAGGCGAAGCGGTTCTCCGTGGAGATCTCGAACACGGGAGGAGGAGACTCTCTGCCCCGGGGCTTCCTGAGCACCCTACGCGGCTGCACCCAGGGGCCGTGGTAGCCGGGTGTCGGCGTGAACGACCCCTGGGCCTGGACAGAGAAACACGTGGGGTTGAAGTGGACGGAGAGTCGCGGCTGTATTGTGCACTTACCTCAGATGAGCGGACTGGCACATGGGACACAGCGAGCGAGGCCCGCTGCGTTGTGAGTTCAGCCCGTCTCACCTGCAGAAGGCGGATGCGTTCATCCAGCCGTCCCAGCTCCATGTCCAGCGCCTCCATCGATGTCTCTCCTGCACACAAGGACAGAGACACAAGCGACATCGTACAGGGTAACGAGCAAAGCCAGTAAGTGAGAAAATTAGGGAATGAAAGCAGTCGGTAGCTTTAGCTGACTAGCGATGCTAGCAGGCCAAAGCTACAAACAACAGGCGGATGCTCGAGGGACAGAACGTTTTTTAAAGTAGATTTATTTGTATAAAGTGCTAAATGTTGTAAAAAATGTATTTAGGGATTGTTCCCCTAAATAGTATTTAGCGAAAGTGGAGGTATTTGATAATAAAAATGCAAATTGCGAATCTATGCAACAGAGAGCTACAAACACAGTCCGTTTAGCGTAGCAGCAGCGTAGCAGTGACGTCACTCGAGCATGCGCCACTCCAGAGATGGGTTGCGGCTGGAAGGGCATCCGTAAAATCGTGCTGGATAAGTTGGTGGTTCATTCCGCTGTGGCAACCCCGGATTAATAAAGAGACTAAGCCGAAAAGAAAATGAATGAATAAATGAATGATAAACACTCCTAATGACCCCAGACTGTTGTGTAAATTACTGTATAATTTCTGCCACTTCATCAAATTGGGTGGAAATTGGGCTTGGCTTACATTTTGCTTTTAGACAGGAAGGATCTATAACATCTGGTGAGTTAATAGCATTTGCTGATCTACCTTAAGTAAGTGAAGTTTAATTTGACATAAAAGTAAGTGAGATCAGCATTGTCAGATGGGCTATTAGATGTACCAGTCGGCTACTAACATCCAAACACTGGAATGCTCTCCGTCTGACTGCAGCTTTATTCAGCCTCTGAACTCTTTTATTTTGACAGATTCTGCTGATAGGACTGAAGCCTTCACTCAAAGTGTGGATGACGTTTCCTTACGGCAAGGTGCAGTACACCCTTTCATGTTAAGAATGTGTTTGTGTGGGATTGCTTTTTCAGAGCCTATTGGCATGACATCTAAAAGATAAACTTATAACCCCTTTATATAAGATTTATGTTAATATTTGTTTTCACAGCACATACATTTTCGGCTGCATGTTCCTCTATTCAACTTCACATATACTGTATGTTCAAACATTTATATACCTAACATTACTTGCACTGGTCTCAGTGTCGCAATTTTGAAGAGTCAGTTGATCCAAAAATGTTTATTGGAAAGAATCAAGTTATATGATGCGTAGTAGGGCTGCACAATATATCGATTCAACATCGATATCACAATGTGCATATTTACAAAGTCACACCGCAGTATGTGTAATGTTACATTTATATAGTTGGTATAATGTTGTGACTATATTATACACTGACCAGCCACTTTATTAGGTACACCAGTCCAACTGCTAGTTAACAGAAATTTCTAATCAGCCAATAACATAGCAGCAACTCAACGCAGTTAGGTATCTAGACATGGTCAAGATGATCTGCTGCAGTTCAAACAGAGCATCAGAATGGGGAAGAAAGGTGATTTAAGTGACTTTGAACATGACATGGTTGTTGGTGCCAGATGAGCTGGTCTGAGTATTTCAGAAACTGCTGATCTACTGGGATTTTCACGCACAACCATTTTTAGGGTTTACAGAGAATGGTCCGAAAATGGACCATGGACCATGTCCATCCTTTTATGACCACAGTCTTCTGATAACTACTTCCAGCAGGATAACAATCATGTGAATCATCTAAGACTGGTTTCTTGAACATGACAATAAGTTCACTGTACTCAAATGGCCTCCACAGTCACCATAATCCAATAGAGCACATTTGGGATGTGGTGGAACGGGAGATTCGCATCATGGACGTGCAGCCGACAAATCTGCAGCAATTGATGCTATCATGTCAATATGAACCAAAATCTCTGAGGAATATTTCCAGTTCCTTGTTGAATCTATGCCACAAAGGAATAAGGCAGTTCTAAAGGCAAAATGGGGTTCAACCTGGTACTATTAAGGTGTACCTAATAAAGTGGCCGGTGAGTGTATGTTGGGACTATAATTGACCAGCACAACAGATTTGACCATAATGGAGTGAAAGTTTATTATATTAAGCATTTCAGGAGTTTAAAGCATTCGGTCAAAAGACATTTGGCCATTTGTAATTTTTATTGAATTATAAATAGCATGAAACTAAATTAAAATGTTATTTTACATTTGATTATTCAATTTGTGTACCTGACTACTGTTAGACTCCCCAGAAACCCTAATGGCACAGTTTATTTCACTTTTACCTTTGCTATATTGTATTTACTGTATATGCACTTGTAATTGTTTTAATATATTTTGTACATGATTCAATCCCATTTAAAATCCCAACCAATCCATATGGCATGACACTGGGGTTAAATATTAGAGGGCTTGTTTTGTTAACTGCAGTATATTTTTCATAATTTAAACAGTTACATACTGTATACATTACACTGTATCATAGTATAGCAACCGCTGCCATGCATTTTGGATGTAAATAAATGATACAGGGATATTAAGAATATATAACATTACTTACATTCCTATAATTTACTCATTCACTCCAAACCCAGACTTTTGTTCTTATTTAAAATCACAACTATACTTGATAGTCATGTTTATTAGTTGTACAATTAAGGCCAATTTGTTGCTTTCCTTCAATTTGGGGTGAAATGAGTGTGGGAATTTGATTTATATTTGGCATTAAATAGTAATTTATTTATTATGTCACTTGTGTGTTACTGTGAACAATCCACCAGTACACATTCACTTGCCATTTTTTTCTCTTTCACATACGCCATTTCACTCAGGGCAAATATATCATAGTATGTGGTAAAGTTAGTCATAACTTCAGTTTAATGCAGGCTTTTTTCAATACTGATCTAATACAGATCAGCCATACATTAGTTTTGCCATTGGTTTTCATAGTTTTATGTAGAATAAATGGCACTGTTTGTTGCATTTAAATTCCAGTTACCTAGAATGTAAAGCTTTATGTAGTTGTTAATCTTCGACCATCAACCAAACTGTCATGATTTGAGATTCATACATAATCTGAAGTTTGATTAAATAAGCTTTTTATTAATGTGTGGTTTGCTAAAATATGAAAATATTTGGCTGGGATACAACTATTTGAATATCTTGAATTTGAAGGTTCTGAACAATTGAAATATTAAGAAAATCATCTTTGAAGTTGTCCAAATGAAGTGATTAACAATCTATTTTATTAATAAAAAAATATTTTTATTTATTTACAGTAGGAATTTTTCTAAATGTCTTTAATGAAGATGGTCTTTACGTAATATTCAAATGATTTATAGAAATCCTGGTCATTGTGTGACAGTTTAATTGCATCCATTTGGCCTGTTGTCTGCCTTTAAGCCTGTGTGGAGGTTGTTCTGTTTAATTAAATTTAGCTAAATTAGATTCATTTACTACAGAGCACATAGAGCAGCTGCGGATGAGCACGTAAATATCACTCAATTTCGCCTTTGCATGATTGATTGTAGTTATTGTGGAGTTCACAGGTGCCAAACATTTTCTTTGCAACTTGTTCTCATAGAAAAGTCAGTGTAATGAGTAGTGATGCTTATTTCAGCCGGTGGGAAAAAATGCCAATTACAGCCAAAGTCTGAAATGCACTAAGAAGCGTGACGGTTAGAATATTAGATAGCACTAACAAGGGAGTAGCAGGATAACAGTGTCTTTGGTTTGGACGTTGATTATTGCAATTCTAAATATCTCATGTGTTTTTTACATGTTTTTAAATGCAGACGGATCCTGCGAGCGTACCCTTGTTGGCTTGGCAGTTTGTGGCAGCACAGAAAGCAGTCAACCCAGTTCTTGCCTTCTGTAGAGGAGACACCATCCACTTCCTACTGGTCTGTTTGAGCAATGCTATTTAAAAAAGGAATTAATAGAATTAAAGGTACTTAAATCCTTAAAGTGTGTCATTTCTGTTCTGCTTGAACAGTTTGAGTGGCTGGACACGCACTTGTGGTGAGAGTTTGGGGATATTATTATTACTTTAATTGAAGTCATGTCATACACTAACAGACAATAGTCTTGTTGTCGATCCCAGTTGTAGGAACAACAAATATTAACTTAACTTCTAGTTAATCATTTGGAAAAGTGAATTTTTCCGATTAATCATGTGTTGAACTGCATCCCAATCATAACAAATACTGCAGAAGGCCTATTGGAACCAGCATGGACCCAAGATTCTCACAAAAATCTGTAAGACATTTGTGCTGCCCATTACATTACAAACCACAGGAAAGGGAAATTCTTCAGCAGGATAGCGCTGCTCCTCATGCTTCAGCCTCCTCATCAAAGTTCCTGAAAGAAAAGATGGTCAAGGTGCTACAGGATTGGCCAGCCCAGTCACCAGACATCAACATTATTGAGCATGTCTGGGGTAAGATGAAGGAGAGGGCATTGAAGATGAATCCAAATAATCTTGATGAACTCTTGGAGTCCTGCAAGATTGCTTTCTTTGCCATTCCAGATGACTTTAATAGTAGGTTATTTGAGTTATTGCAGAGATGTATGGATGCAGTCCCCCAAGCTCATGGAAGTCATACACAACATTAATTTTTTTTCCACTGCACAATGACTTTATGCTCTATACCGTAGAGTATTGTCTAAAGAAAGTCAGACCTTACTGTCTAAATTAAAGAATTAAAAAGCAAGGCATGATCATATATTATTTTGGGAAAATAAGCATAATCTAGAGACCTCTGCCTTTCATATAAGCTACTTCTGATGCCAAATGATCAACTAGAAGTCAAGTTATTATTTGTTGTTTCTAAAACTTGGATAGACAACAGGACTTTTTTGTCAGGTAGTGTAGATATAATTGATATTAAAAGGATACTTATTTAAATCACATGTGCCATTAATACAGTGTGGTCAATCGTTCTGAAGCCATAGAAAATCTACACTTAGTTTGACATCAACAAAGACATTAACAAAATCAGTAATGTAAACACTTGTTGTTAATCAATTATTTAAATAAATTATATAATAATGAATAAATTAATTGTAATATGCAATATTTGACTACTTAATGGTGAAAGTTGCTTTTTGGAACCAGATTGGGTGGCAATAATATTTAACAGCACAAAGTACTTGGCTTTCCTAGCTAGCCAAATCTTGATCCTTTGGTCTGAAAAGTGACAAAAGAGAGGTTCTGGTTTAACAAATTGGATTCAAAACAAGCCATTAATCTAATTAATGCCTCTAGTGGAACAACGGCATACTTCACCCTAAAATAAAGGTCATAAAACAATTAACCCACTGTGTTGTTTTTTGTGCTCAGGTTAAAAAAGACGAGTCTGGCACCATCCATGTCATCAAACAGAGGCAGCTCCAACTGAGCTGTGACCTCATCAGTTTGAGTGTGAGTCAGATCATCACCAGCAATCATCTGAGTTTGATTGCCTTCATGGCAGTATGCAGTTTCATGGTCTCCCTTGTCTCTTGGCAGTGGATAAACCCTCGGACGCTTGTGTTGATGGACAGCACAGAAAAACTGCGAGTGGTGGACAGACCCAGTCAGGAGGAGTTGGAAACTGTGGACATGGCTGAGCTTCAGCTGGTATACAATAGCAGCCATTTCAAATCCCTCGCCACTGGTGGAAATGTCAGCCAAGCACTGGTAAGGGCCAATATCATGAGATGCCACAGTGTTCACTAGTTGGTCTGGTACATGTAGCTTATTGTGCAATATACCTTTATTTTCACCACATACAATATTTCAGTTATCATTTGCTATTCTTGAACAAACTAGCTAAATCTGTGCTAGTTACTTAGATTTTGTCCCAATTTGGCTGTCTGAGATAAAATGTAAACATTAAAAAAAAATCTAGGCTTAATCTGTAGCCTTAGATCTCTGGTTTGACATGTTAAACGACAGACATTTAATGACCACTGCAGTCAAATTTTTCCTCTAACAAAATTCTGGCTGTGACAAAATGTTTGAGATGCTTTACAGCGGTGTGACTGCTCTTATGATGACTGTCAAAACAAGAATCAGTTGGAGCTTTAGTAAGGAAGTGGCTTGGAGAAAGGGAGAGAGAGAGAGCTTTGGCGATTTTGCACATTTCACAGGGTTTTTCATGGCGCAAAAGGAGGTGGAGGTGGTGTCCCGATTATTAAATATTTGCTACTTGACACATTTTGCATTAGTCTTCTAATCCTATTAGTTAATACATTATCTTATTTAAAAAGGCTTACTTTAAATGTAATTAAATATATCCCATTACTTACTTTCTACCCGGGCCATTTATATTGAAGTTAATATTTAGCCACACAATGTTGGTGTTTCGTAACATCTAATTTCAGCTCAACCCCCAACCTGGAGGGCCAAGACATGCACACATACCCTACAGACAATTTAGTTTACCCAATTCACCTATAGCTTATGTCTTTGTACTTGTGAGGGAAACCGGAGCACCTGGAGGAAACCCATGCAAACACAGGGAGAACATGCAAACTCCACACAAAAATGCCAACTTACCCAGCCGGGGCTCAAACCAGCGACCTTTTTGCTGTGAGGCGACAGTGCTACTCACTGCACCACTGTGCTGCCCAAATATATTGTATTAAGCATCTTTTATGCACTATTCTGAAATGTACTAAAAATAGGTTGATCGAAAAAACATAGTTAATGAGGAAGGGATCAAGTAATTCATTAGAAAGAGACAATGCTCTCATCAAGTGTGACTAATACAAGGCTTCTGGTTCTGTTAGACAAGCTAGAGTAGGTAAGGATTAAGAAAAGTGTTTTTTTTTTTTTGTAAGTTAAGTGTTCACACATAAAATGCGTTTTTAAGTGTCTTTTAAATGTTGCTAGGAAATCGTTCCACTGGTGAAGAACAGTAAATGGAAAGGTTCTGGAAAGTGATTTAGGGCCCTATGATCCACCTGGCGCAATAAGGTGTAAGGCGTGTTTGGCGAATTGTTGGTGCGTTGTTATTTTGAAGAACTGAAATAGACAGCGTCATTGACAAACTAAAAGGTGGTCTAAAGTCCAGTGCAGAGCGTGTTAGTTAAGCGCCTATGCAGGTCTAAATGCTTACACATACACAAACATCTTTACATATGAAATAATTAAAAGGATTAAAATGTTTAGATTTGTCAACCTGTCAGGTTTTGAAGACGTTTACATCAACATATGGGGCATAGAAATAGGACGTGTGTTTAGACATAACATTTGTTCGTTTGCTGGAAAATAAAACTGAATGTAGAAATAGTTTTGAAACAAATGTTTGTGCTTAACAAATGAAATAGGCTAATGGATGCTTTCAGTGGAGTGAGTTTTCACAGTTTCCTTATCCACAAAAGTAAAGGAGTAAAGTAAAAACTAAAAGTAAAGTCAAAAATAAAGAGACAGAATGGATGAGGCTTGTTCTTCATCCTCGTACAGATGGTCTGTTTTTTGTGCTCATTTCCAATTTTAATGTAATTACCCTATACCCCTTCCTGTTGGCTCTTAAAACAGAGTGTGAAGGGGAAGGGCTTCAGAATTTACCCCTAAGAAATGAAACGAAACTACAACACCTGCACACGTCATCATATGTCTTTACGAGCTCTTACTTCATATGAGATTGGCGACGGCGACTGCTGTAGTTATTCCAGTTGCATTATGTTTGTATTTATCTTCAGGAAATTTCTGAAGGCAATGATGTCATGTTGTCATAACGATATAATGTGGCAATAAGCTCTTAACTGTACTGTGCATTTACACCGTGGCCATATGCATCTATGTAAACACAAGAAAACAACATTAACATTAGACCAGACACTGTAAAAAGCTCATTCCCAGCCACTAGACTTTTCTGACAGGGTATTTGAGTGACAGATGTGAAAGTATGTTGTGGGACTACTATATAGGAGTTATTATTATTAATTATAGATCTGCAAATTTAGCGGTTTTATTTTAGTGTTTTGTTTTCTTAAAGAATGATCGTAAAAAACATGAATGCCATTATGAATACAAATTTGTAGCTGGAGTATTCTGGGAAATCTTTGCATCCCTTGGTTTCGAGTGTGGTCCTGGAAAATCTCTGTTTCAAGCACTATCTAGCCCTTCCCCTTAGCCCTACACCTTCAAGCTAAGGAGAATTGAGACAATCCTACCCCTTCACGTGATCACACAAAATGAGGGATAGGGGTAAGGGGAAAGGCTAAGGGGTAGAATTGGGATTGGGCCTAACTGTTTTCACGCTGGTAAATCGTTCAGTTTTTCCACTTACAAAGTCCATCATGTAAATAGCAAATGCGCCATGGCGTGATGCAACTGACTCTTAAAGGGAATGGGAGATGAGACTCTGATTGGTTTAATGCACGTCATACTCAAAACACATTCATAGCTCTTTAAGAGAATAAGCACAACCCTGTTAGACCATGTGCCAGGGCGCAGAAGTGTTTTTCCATCCTTAAATAGCAAAAGTGTATTCGAACATGCCCACTTTCTAAACAAAAGCTTATTTTGAGGGATATACTGTAGATTTGTGGAAATAAGTTTAAGTAAGGGTGCAGTGCCTGTTGCCATTCTGTATGCAAAAACCAATGTTTTAAACTTGATGCGAGCTTCAATCAGTAGCCAGTACAAGGATTTAAGGAGAGGTGTGACATGGTCTCTATTGGGCTTATTGAAGAACAGATGAGCTGCACACTTTTGTGTCATTTGCTGAGGTTTCACAGTGGATGATGGAAGTCAAACTAGGAGATCATCACAGTAGTCCAGTCTAGAAATGAGGAATGCTTGGACCAGAGGCTGCTCAGTATGCTTAGTATGCTCAGTAAGGAAGGGCCTGATCTTTCTAATGTTGATTGTCATTTGGTCTGACATTATGACAACTGAGATTTCACAATGTGACATAAGGATAATGTCTGCGCAGTCTGACAATTATACAGCCACAGTTGTAAAGAGCTATAAAAAATTGTACAGTGTCAGCCCGACATTAGATACACCATAACATTTTTTTTATGTGAATCATATTCCACGAGTCATGGAATTTCGGGAATATTTAGGAATTTTAAAAGTTTTATTCTAGACATTGAAAGTCAGGGATTTTTTTATTTCCTAGAAATTAAATATCAGATATTTTTGTTTGTTGCTTTAAATTGTAGCGAAAGTAAAATTGTTTCAATTTATCAAAATGTAATTTTTTTATGGCATATTTTTATATATATCACACTGTTTTGACGCCTATTGTTATGGTTAGTTTATTTTTCAACTCCATTTGTTTCCTTTCATGCTCATCAACCGGAAATCACTTAAATTCAGACTGTACCTGTTAACTAAGGGTAATATTTCAAAATAATATAAAGAGGTTTGGGGAGACACGGTGGCGCAGTAGGTAGTGCTGTCACCTTACAGCAAAAAGGTTGCTGGTTCGAGCCTCAGCTGGGTCAGTTGGCATTTCTGTGTGGAGTTTGCATGTTCTCCCCTCGTTTGCGTGAGTTTCCTCCGGGTGCTCCGGTTTCCCCCACAAGTCCAAAGACATGCAGTACAGGTGAATTGGGTAAAGTAAAATTGTTCGTAGTGTATGTGTGTAAATGAGAGTGTATGGATGTTTCCCAGAGATGGGTTAAAGTCGAAAAGAAAATGAATGAATTAATTAATTAAACAGGTTTGACTTTAAAATTATCACTGCAAAGACTCTGCATTAAAAAGCAGATGACAGAAAAGTTAAATGAAAAGTCTGTATTACTACTATTGAGCTGTCAACTATGGGAGAAGCATAACTTCACAAAGCAAAATATCAAGTACAAATATATATAAAAAAAAACATTCATTATGCATTGTTTTTCTCATATTAAGGTCATGCGAAATTATATTCAGGCTAAAACCATTCTAATATTGTTATCATTTTAAATATATTATTTTGATGTTATAATATCATTCATTAATAGAAATGTTATATTATAAACACAACAGTGGCCTGTTTTTCCATTTATTAGGTGTCATAGATATTCAGCTTTTTAGTCTAAAATTCAAGGAAAAGTCAGAGAATTTGATATTTGACTTAAAGTGGGAACCCTTTGTTTGAAAATTGGAGGTAAATCCTAATTAAAAAGATTCCAGTAGATATGTGAAATCAGCATATTTCATTATACAGTATTTAAAAGCAGCACAGTTAAAACATCCAACTTAAAGTAAAACAATTAAAAATCTTTTCTAAAAGATTTACATTGAAGCAAAGCAGAAGTCAAATAAAATGTAAACATTTAATGAAATTAGTTACAATTTATAAGTGTTGACTTGGCAAATAACAAACATTTATTTGAAATTCTGTGACAAACGTAGCTAAAAAAAAAAAAAAAAAAACTAAACAGAGATAAATGTATATGAAAAACAGCTCAAAACTACTGTAAAATTACTAAAACTAAGATCTAAATACTGTAACAGCTTCTGATGTGATGTGTGAATTCAAAATGTCTATATACATTTCTATTCAAGTATTTAAAATAACGTTATTTAAGAATATAAATGTGTTCTTTATTAAATGTATAGGCAGTCACCGTTTTTCATGGAATTGACAATAAAATCTTTTGCTACAGTTGTCATTTTTTTTGTTCCTTTATTTTTATTGAGAACTTTTTTTAAATTATACAACAGAACATTTTACATTCGAAAGTAATAATAATAATTTTACCGTATTGCACATGAAATAATAAACAAATACAAAAATAAAAATAAGTAAATAAAAGACACAACATTGGGGTGGGGGGTGGGGGGTTACTTTGTTCCTGATTCAATACATTCAACAATTGTTAACATTGCAGTAATCAATCCATTTCTTTCAGTGTTTTATAAATAAGTCCTTTTTAAATCTCAAAATAAATGTCAATTCTTCCATATTGCTTATTTCCTTCACAATTTCTATCCAATCACCAATAGAGGGGGTGTCATGCTTATACAAGTATCTGCCACACTTAATATATTTACAAGGTAAACATCCTCATTCACTACCACCCCTTCATAGTTTTCAAGATAATTTGTAATAAAGTGTTTTGGTATAAAGTATCCTAAGATTTTTTCTTTTTCCAATAAAACCTTGTTCCAGAAAGGTAATATTTTTGCATATAGTTGTCATTTCTAAGGTAACAACTTTTCTAATTGGTGGAATCAAGAAAGATTTTGGCTATGAGCGTGGTTATTTTAGTTGAATAGGCATAGTTTGAAGTTACAGTGACCTGTGGGTTTTACAGAAGTGTATGCTCCTATTTAACAAGCTGAGTGCAGAATGTGTGAAAGGACTGTCTAAAAAATCAATTTCTCTATAGAGAAAATTAATGGAAATGTTTTTTTTGGCCTAAAACTAGTCTTGAAGTAATGCAATAGTCATTTGTGGCCAGCAATAATACAATTACCATCTGATAGACAGTATGCTTGAGGCTGAGACAAGGTTATGAGAACAGAAATGTAAGGTTCAAGGGTCAATGGAAAGACCATTAACCTGAACCCAGTGCCAATTTATGAGATATGATAATATATTTCTAAAGTTTCTCTACAGTTTGGCAGTTTTCCACAACACAAAAATGAAGTTTTAGTATTTGGGAATAGAGTTGAATATGTTAAACAGCTGTTTCTCTTTTTTTTCTTCAGGCTCTAGTTGGAGAGAAGACATGTTACCAATCTGTTTGCAGCTATGCAGGCCAGATTATGTATCTTGGAACAAAGGTAAAGGCACTCAAAATAACACTGAACACATGCACAAAACAAAAATATTAGAATAGGCTCTTTACATGGTTCACTGCCTGCATAATTTCGATTTAATGCTGTGCAATATCTTTTACTTTTCTGTGCATAGTCTTCTGATTTTATTTTATTGTACAGTATTATGTTACAACAAAGCTTTAAATGGCTTTAGTAAAAAGACCATTATACGTCAAGTAAAAATATGCTGTAAAATGTGATATAATTTTGAACAAAATTACACCAAGATGAAGTTGGAGTTTAATTTGCCAAATTGAGCTTTCCAGAAACTTTCTCTCCAACTGGGAAAGACTTTCAAATTACCGTTGATAGGGCTAAGTATCTTTCAAAAAAGTTTGGATACATTAAATTTGATACAGTTCCTGAATTATACTTTTTCCAATAACAGTTTTATAAAATTAGCTTTACCAAGATTACATAACATCAAGATTACAAATATCTTTTTTTTCCCAGTTTATTTAACAGAGTAAAACTCTTAAACCGTTATGTGCTGTTGGGGATGTTTTCATCCACTCTGGGGTGATTTAAGTCTTAATTTGGCCACAACTTTCTCTGTGTTTTAGCAAACGGAATGATTTTTGGTGACAAATCTTATTTTGACGCATATTTTGGGAAAATGCTTTGAAAAGTTAAACAATACACTTTGGGCAAATTGACTACCCTTTCGTTATGTTCGTGGCTGTTTTTGCCCCATTAACTTCCATTATAATGACATTTTTTGATTGCAAACCCATGACACCAAATAATCAAGCATTCTTGATTGTTGCTGCTTTTCCCTGTTAAATGTCCAAATTTTTACTGTTGATCATTAGTTCCTATCCAAAAAAAAAATCCTAATTTCTGGATAAAAAATATATGGTTATATGAAGTATTTGTGTGTGTGTGTGTGTGTGTGTGTGTGTGTGTGTGTGTGTGTGTGT
>CAIGQZ010032813.1:870790-893314 GCA_903798205.1 Danio tinwini
GTGTGTGCGTGTGTGCGTGTGTGTGTGTGGGGGAGTGTGAGTGTGAGAGAGACATATTTCTGCACTCACACACTGTAATTTGCTGTTTTACTCCATAGAACTCCATATACATTTCAGAAACTTTTTTTGCACAGGCCTATCTAAAGGGTTAATGCTGCCAACTGATGATCAACAGTAAAAAATAAAAGTTTACCTCTTCCCAACAGGGAAAAACACCAACCATCAAGAATGCATGATTATTTGTTGTCATGGCTTTGCAATCAAAAAAATTTGTTTTAATGAAAGTCAATAGGTCAATCACTATTACGAGTAACGAAAGGGTAGTCAGTTTAAACAGTACACAAGGGTTAAAAAGACAAAGAAACTCAATTTAACCAAACAATAAATCAGTACAACGAAGTTCAAATAGTTTAACGTGAGAACAATTTCATTTTAGTATGTGAGGTTCACCCTCTGCAAGTTTTTAATAACTTAATAGATTTTTTTCTAAAAGATGCATGTCTGCTTGCTCAGGAGACAGACAAGTGTGCTATCGCAGAAGTCTTTTGGTTTAAAAAGTTAAGATTTATTCCAGTGACAATACATTTTAGTTATTTGAAAACAAGTTCTGATGAAGAAGTCATGTCTAAGGTGATTTGTGATTTAAATTCAAATTTTGTACCTACTCAAACAGTAGGTGAGTTTAGACGCAGCCATTGTGTCTGGATGAAAAATGGACATGAGAAAATACATTTGCAATTAGACTTACCCTCATTGTTACACCTGTTTACACCTGGTATTAAGATGTGTTTTGGTTGATTGGATTGCTGGAGGAAGACACGTTCCTGTTTAAACCTGGCATATAAATCTATCTCTTTTTTCAAGCTTTTGACTGCTTTTCTAATGAGAGCAGGTGTCATTTGAATCTATAGTGTACAAAAAAAGTAATAAATCATCTGTATCATCAATATCTGCTTTAGCATTAAACAATGCAAAAAAAAATCTTTATGTCTGATGAGCTCCTAATTTAGAATAACTTGTTTATTATATGTAAAATATATGTATATGTTTTTATAGGCATATTCATTTTTGTCTTCATCAAAATCACTTGACAAATATTTTATAAGAGAAAATAGTTATATTGAGGGTCTATAAAATGATTCATGCAAAGTACCAGGAAAGTCCGATCATGCAGCACATTAAACATCAAGTTTTGGAGGTGGTAATCACATCCTTGTATGGTGCTTAGAACAGAAGAACACATTTTTACCTTTGTTGTTATCTAAATAGGAAACATTGTGGCCAATCAACTGCTATTAATGATCTAGAGGGTTATGTAACTGTCAGTGTTATGTTGTGATTCATTATTTTTGGTGGTCTTTTGTCTAAATGAGGGTTAAATAAAAAGTGGAAACAATTCTTTGAGGCCCATGGTCATTTCCATGTACTAAACTATGCCTGTGTATATACAGTGCATCCGGAAAGTAATCATAGCGCTTCACTTTTTCCACATTTTTTATGTTACAGCCTTATTCCAAAATGGATTAAAGTCATTTATTTCCTCAAAATTGTACACACAATACACCATAATGGCATTTTGGACCATTCGTCCTTGCAAAAGTTCTCCAGATCAGTCAGGTTTTATGGGTGCTGAGCATGAATGGCCCTTTTCAAATATATCCATAGATTTTCATTGATGTTCAAGTCTGGGGACTGGGATGGCTATTC
The DNA here is from genome assembly GCA_903798205.1 of Danio tinwini. NCBI lineage: Eukaryota > Metazoa > Chordata > Actinopteri > Cypriniformes > Danionidae > Danio > Danio tinwini. Next base: position 872,498 of record CAIGQZ010032813.1, read on the forward strand.
TAGAACATTGTATTTTGTCTGAGCATGAATTCCTTGGTAGATTTGGAACTGTCTTTTGGGTCATTGTCCCACTGAAACATCCAACCTTGTCATAAATTCATTTCTCGACTGATTCCTGAACATTGTTCTTCAGAATCTGCTGATTCTGGGTGGAATTCATGTGACCTTCAATTCTGACAAGGTGTCCAGTACCTGTGCTTGCCACAAATACCCACAGCATGATGGACTCTCCACCATATTTTACAGTAGGGAGCATAATCTTCTCCTGGAATGATGTGTTCTTTTTCTGAGATGCAAAGCATCTATAATTGTGGCATCTGTCCATGATATATTTTTCCTAAATGATTCAGGCTTGTCCAAATGAGCCTTTGCATACCTCAAACGACTCTTCTTGATGGCAGAATACAGAAAGGCTTTCTTCTGCATCACCTTTCATTGAGCTGTTCTTTGTGAAGAGTGTTCTGTATTGTGGAACAATGTACAATGACACTATCAGCAACAAGATGTTCCTGGAGCTCTTTGGAGGTGGTCTGTGGTTTGTCTGTGACCATTCTAACCATTCATCACCTTTGCCTTTCACAATAAGGAAAAGCACAACTAACAATCAGCTGTCTTAAATATCCTTTTTCATGATTGGTTGCACCTGTGTTGTGATTGTTAAGGTTTACTCAGTCACTTAAATCAATTTTGTGTTGTAATCAATCTGCATTAGGTGACTACAGGTTTTGAAATCCACACGAAAGAGAAGGTTCCCAAACCTTTGCATAGCTTATTTTTCAGTTTGAATTTAATATCACACATATCAATACTGCTAAACTACAGATAGTTTGTCTGAAGAACATGACATTATCTATCTTCTCTAGAAACTGAATGGCATTTCACCGTGGTCTTGTCTTATAAAGAAAAAAGCATATAACTATGCAGCCACAGAGGGGTGCCCAAACTGTTGTATAAATCTGTACTTCGCAGTGTCGTAGTAGTCATGTAGCAAATTCAAATTTAGCACCTATTCGAGTAGAAGCCGATTTCAGATGCAGCCACTGTGTCTGGATACCATCATCCTTTTGCTGTGCCTTTTTCAAACCATTCCTGAATGCTGTGTCTTGAGTTTTTAGAAGCAAAGACTCGTTCGGTGTGCATAAGATCACACCCAACAAGAAAAAAAAGAGAGAAATGATTTCACACTTCACTATTTACTCCTGACATGTGGATTAGCCAGACCAGCTGTCTTAACAAACTTTCTTGTTACCGACTGCATGACATATTGTGTTATTTTTTTTTCCTCCAAGTCTCTTCTAGTTGACTAAAGTTCAGTCAAGTTATTTGGAGTTTGATGCCTAATAATTTGAATTCCCTACACCATTTAGAAAGCTGATTTCATGGTCTTTGTATATCAAAGCAATTTAATCGTTTGATCTTAACTATATTATTCTGGATTTTGCCAGTAGCCATTTCACTCCACATGTCATCCCTTCTTAACTTAATCTTTTAGATCTGCCTAGCTAATATTCTTCTGCATTTTTTTTTACATTCACTATAGTGAATGCATGAGATTTGCTGTAATGAATAGATGAGGTTTGCAATGGTATCTTGTGAACTCTGAGACTGGTAGCGCTTGTTGGGTTGCTCGCGTTGAGCTGTAAGTTTGGCTGACTCCTCCAGCACCCCTGAGACTGAGCTCTGGCACACTCAAGTGCTATTATGGTAATCACACATCACGCAAACCCTGAATATTCATTGAGGTCTGGTCTCCACCATGTCCTCACTGAACTTCCTTTTACCTGCAGCTTGTGGGAGGGTAGAAAAGAGAAATGAAGGAGAGCGGGGCAGCTGGAGGGAGGGCTGGAAAGAGGGATTGCATTCAAATTGCCCATGGGTTATCCATTAGACATGGTCGTGGGCCAGCTCTGGGAGGTCACATTAATTCTTGTGCTGTGTATCACTTGTGCTTCTTATTTAATAGCTCAGCCAGTGCTTGAATAAACAGCTAATGTGACCTCAGTTTTATGAATGAGTCTAATTTTATGCTCTGTCAGTACGTTTAATGGCAAGTGCATATACCTCACTAGGCTCAGACATATTTTTCTTCCTGACTAGGCCAGGAAGGGCCTTTTTACCGATCTGTTCTGTAGAATCTGAAATTTGTAATAAATTGTGTGTACTTTAAATTAAATCAATTCCCTATTTTATTATGTTTTGTTTTTTCTATTATTATTATTCATGTAGTCATCCATTTATTTGATTCATATTTTTCATTCATTGATGTTTATCATTTATTATTATTCATTTATTAATTTGTTTATTTTATAAATTTCTTATGAATTGTTCTTGTTTTAGTGCTTTTACCATTGTTTAATCTTATTTTGATGGCGTTTCATAAAATGTTCTTCTCCACTGATATGAGATATAAGGGTATGCCTCTAATTCAAGGTCTTGTGGCCTGATGTATAATAACATTTGTTATGTTTGTGCTGTTCAGACGAAGTATAAGAGCGCATTGAAACACATGCAACTAAGATTATTCAATAGACGCTGCTCTTTTATTATCATCACTTGATCTCCTGCTTCTGCTCTTCTCTGGCTTGCTTCCGTAGTCGACTCCTTTATTGATGGTAGACTGCCACTTGAATTGAATACTGGTTAACAGGTTTGGGTATTGGAAACTCTGCTTACTTGTTGTCCAAATACCTGGAGAAACTGGCATTTCCTGACAAGATCTGGCAGCTGGGGCTGGATCTTATTTATCTGGCTTGAAGACTGTGATCTAACAGTTCATAAATATAATACATTTTATCAGCTATATGAAATGTGAATTGTGTGATTGTGATTATTTTCATGATATAAATCAGTTAGAGTTACAACAGTTTAAACAGTTTATTCCTTTATTCTGTTTTAACTGATTGACTTAACTGGTGATTTACATGCAGTTTATGCATTTGATTTTAAAGCTGACATTTTAAAAGCCGTTGTTCCAGTCTTCTTTGCCACATGATCCTTTAAAATCATTCTGATATTGTAATTAGGTTTAGGTAGCATTTGTTTTTTATTATAGTTACGGTTGAATACTGCTTTTTTACTTTTACTGCACAGGTTGCTGCTTGGTGTTTATGGGGAAATTTGAGCGTTTTCTTCAGGATCCTTTCGACAATTAGTAATTTCAAAAAGGCATTCATTTGAAAAAAGAAATGCTGTCACTTTTGATCAATGTTATGCATCACTGCTGAATAAACAGCTTGATCTCACAAGTAAACATAACTATTTTATGTTTTGTAAGTTTAGTGGCTACACTGTAAAAAATGGCCATGATTTTAACGGTAAAAAAACTGTAAAAATGCTACAGTAAAAATTTGTAACCTGATTAACAGTATGTTTCCTTAATATATAAGGCAAATAACCTTAAATTGACTTTCCCAGAATTCCCTGCATGGCACATCACTTTTTATGCTTTTTGTTGACTTTACTATGGACTTTACATTAAAGATTTATGTTATATCTACAGGGAGTGCAGAATTTTTAGGCAAGTTGTATTTTGAGGATTAATTTTATTATTGAACAACAACCATGTTCTCAATGAACCTAAAAAACTCATTAATATCAAAGCTGAATATTTTTGGAAGTAGTTTTTAGTTTGTTTTTAGTTTTAGCTATTTTAGGAGGATATCTGTGTGTGCAGGTGACTATTACTGTGCATAATTATTAGGCAACTGTCTTACCATACTGGTGTTTAGTAGCTGTGTGAATGACACTGAGCACCTTCTTTACACCGATACATCGGAAAAGTTGTTTGTGATGAACATTGGTTCATTATGTATGAACTTTCTCATCACCAGCTGCATATGGCTGTGTTAACCTGTCTATCTGTTTAACAAAATATGTGTAGATGTTGTTAATTCAAAATACAGAAAAATTACCTCTATAAACCACGCTGTCATTGTTTTACCATAAAATTTTACAGGTTTATTTTTTACAGTGTACTTTGTACTAATTTGTACGAGTTCAGGTGTATGAAATTGTACGATTTGCCAATCAACCTCGCCCCTAAACCCAACCGTCATTGGGGGATGAGCAAATCATAGTAAATTGAATGAATGAGATTGCATGAATTCATACGAATTAAAAAGATACAAAGTGCCGTGACGCTGTGTTGGAATATACATTAATTTATTTCAACAGTCAAAATACTCATTTATTTTTTGTAAGATATATCATCTAGCATTTTTCTTCTTTTTTATTATTAAAACAAAAAGTAATTACTTTTTTTAATTCAATCGTTCACATAGCAGAAGAAAATCAACACAATTTGCAATATGAATGTTTAGTTTAATCCAGAACACCAAAAGTTCTGGGATATGAAACTGCATGAATTGCATAAGATCGGCAAGACACAGTATGGGCACAACTTAGAAAAAAAATCCTACACTGTCCCAAGTCATTAGATTGCTCTTAATGTTGAGTTCTTTCTAAGAATTGTTAATCAATCACTGTTGTTTTTTTTCATAGTCTGTGCACATCATGACCCTGAGGAACTGGCGTGAGGTAAGGCATCATTTTGTAATGCATTAGTGACTTTATATCAGATTAGCGCTATTGAGTCTGATAGTGATGGGAGTGATTCTCATATTCTGCAGCGTGTGGACTACATGTTGAAGCAGGAGAAGTTCATGGAGGCTCTGTCTCTTGCCTGGTCCTTTCATGAGGGCACTGCCAAAGCTGTATTAGGTTGGTCCTTCTGTTCATCAACTGTAAAATGTGTGCTTTTTTTGAATTTTGAATTTTCTCTGAAAATGTCTTTTACAGCTCTGAGCTCTTAGTTTGTTGTCTAACCTTGGTAAAAAGAATAGTTTTTTTTCTTTCATTTTTTTAACCTGTAGCAAAATTTGAATGTCAAAAGACCTGTCTAGAGAACAGTTTAATACCTGTAATAACCAACTGTAACTGTACAACAAATTTGTGTACATTTGTAAACCATATGCACTACCGGTCAAAAGTTTGGGGTCAGTTTTTTTAAAGAAAATTATTCTGTTTATCTGTAAATTTAATAAATGTAAAAAATAGTTTCATTGTAAAAGTTGCATTGTAAATATTTATTACTTTTTAAATAACTGCTTTCTTATTGTATAGTTTCAAATGAAATTATTACTTGGTCATTATTGCTTTTATTACTATTACCATTAATAATAATAATAATAATAATAATAATAATAATAATAATATTTCATAAGATTTCTTAAGGATCATGTGAATCTGAAGACTCGAGTAATGAAGCTGAAAATTCTTCTTTAAAATCACTGGAATAAATTATTAAATTAAATGATAAACTACTTTTAAACAGATATTTTGTAGTGCAATAATTTTTGATAAAATAAATACAGCCTTGGTAAGCAGGAGAAGCTTTTAAAAAATAAAGCAATAAAAAAACTACTCACCCCAAACTTTTGACTGGTAGTGTAAACCAGAATACACACAAAATTTAGATAACCGTAACATTTTGTGCTTCTGTATTTATAGGTCTGTTTGCAGACCCTGCTAAGAGAAAAGGCGTGGTTGCAGACAAGGTAAGAGAAATTACACATTTAAAAGGATGTTAATAGAATTACACATCTATACTACTTTAGTTTCACAATTTAAGACATTTTCCTAAAGGGTTAGTTTACCCAGAATTGTAAATTAATTGAAAAATACTCACCCTTTACATGTTCCAAACCTGTTTGATTTTTCTTTCTTCTGTTGAACACAAAAGTAGATATTTTGAAAAAAGCTGGAAACCTGTATCCACTGACGTCCGGATTTCCATATTTTCCAAGCACAATAGGGCGACCCCTGTAATTTGCGTAAATCCGAATTTTTTGGTTTGTTTTTTTGAGGGAGTGTCTCCATCGTTATCAAAGCAGGTGGCTTCATTCCGGACGTCTTTCAGGGATGTAGGGATTGTAGACCTACCTAGGCTACTGTATATATAACATAATGATATTATGTAGTCCTACAATGTGACGAAGCCGCTGACAATATACAAGATTATGAAGATTTAATTTTAATACCTGAAAGTGTCATAAGTTTGGATGGTATTTCAAACAGGGCTTAACATCAACACCCGCCAAATGCGGGTAGATTTCAGCTTTGGCGGGTAAGACAGACACTCCCACTAGCCACTTTGGCTGGTTGAAAATAATTTTAAATTGTGGTTTTCTTAAAAGCAGGGTTCGACTATAAGGATGACCCAATATGCGTGCAAATGTGATCTTAGAATCGAGAAGCAGCACGACTTACAAAAATAATTGCATTCACGGGAGCAGAAAGCAGGTGATTAACAAATGAGAGGATGATCAGTCGCACTAACAGCTGATGTGGTGCGCGCGACTAAAATGCGTGCGCACTCCTGTTTTCTAGCTTGAAGCAACCGTGCCTGAAACGTAACTGTGATCGATTCTCTTTAATACAGACCAGACAATAAGTTATGCTAATGTACTCATATTTTTGCTGCTTTCAAGAGCTCCAATTATGTCTTTTTGTAAACAGCACCGGTTGCTTTTACTTTGAACAGATTATTAATTGGCCTTAACCGTGGGATCATCCTTTCATTATCACACACAGTATGCTTTTCACCTGCTTTCTTTTGCCTAAGGTTATTTTTGTTAATATGGTTTAATTTCACTTTTTTTACAACAACATTGCTTTAATATGAGATTAACTCTCCATGTATGTGTAGTTAACTAATGATCTGAGAGACCTTTAGCAAGGACAGATTACTGTACATGTTTGATCCATGACAATAATTATTTTTAAAAGTCAATTGTTTTTTTTTTTTTTTTTTTTTTTTAAAGAAATGTTTTGTTAAATAAAAAATATAGTATACAGATATTCAGCTTGTTTTGACATTTAAAAATTGTGGCTAAAAATAATTATTGTTTGGTGTGGTCAGAGATAAATTTGGTAAATCCTTAATTTTGAGTTCTGAAAATTCATGTAAAATAAAAACTTTGCCGTATTGGCCTAACACTATGAAACTATGACCCATTTGCTCATACATGACACACAAAATGTGAAATGAATAAGAAGGCATGTGGACAAATAAAAAAATATATATAATTTATGTAATTTTAGCATGTCAAAGTCATATTTATGCATATAAAAAATACCAACAACAAAATTGTGGCTAGTGAAAATGCAGAGTGGCTAGTAACATTAAAAAACTACTAGCCACTGTGACTGGTGATCAAAAAAGTTAATGTCAAGCCCTGATTGCAAATATATAAAAATATATTTTATAAATAATTAAAACTGTTAAAAACAGGGACTAAGCTGAAGGAAAAAGAAAGTGAAAGTGATAAACTCATATTAGCGATGAGGGAGGAATATAAAAGTATATTAGGCAACTCAACTCAACTGGACTTAATATTTTTACAGTTGAATTGTTGACTGACTAGTAGTTTGTTTATCATGTGGAATAAAGAGTCTACTAAATTACAGGGAAAGTTATATTCTCTGGACACAAGAGAACTAACCGAGTTAGTGGCGCTATCTAACGGCTGTGTGTGGATTTGTCCCTACATTAAGGTACAAAGTATAAACCTATTAAATATAAATGATTTTTTTTTTAAAGGTGGGCGGGGTCTCCTCTTCCTTCTTTTTTTTGTCCTCGGCTGATCACATGTCTGATAGTGTTTGTTTTAATGTTCATAGTACATCCGTTTGTAAATATCACCATAGTTTTTCTATAACTGCACTTTATAACTTATACCTGTATCCTGCACTTGCTGCTATTGCACTCCTGGTTAGACCTAAACTGCATTTCATTTCCTTGTACTTGTACATGTGTGATGACAATAAAGTTGAATCTAATCTAATCTAATCTAATTGTTACAGGTTTTCAGCTTTCTTCAAAATGTGTTGTTTTGTGTTGGACGAAAAAAAGTTTTGAAACCACTGAGAGTAGAATAAATATTGAGAACATTTTCAATTTTAGATGAATTATATCTTAAAGCTACAGGTTGTAAAAAGGGATTGAAATTAAGGATGCCCATTATACACATTTTTAGTCATCTTCTTGGTCTGGACGAGACCCTGTCAAGCCGTGAAGACAGAAGGTCTTTGGTTCATTATGCAGGGATTTTTGGCTTCAGATGCAGTAAGCCTACATTGTGTGACATCAAACATTAAAGGGGGAATGAGGTCTGGGCCTCATTTACTAGATCCAAAGTCTGCGACCTTAGCAAAAAGACATTTTAAAGCACCTTCTGGTTTATCTTAGTCAGGGGTTCATCCTACAGGCAGATAATGGCCTGAAACCTTCCTCCAGGCAATGTCAGAAATACCTTAGATGAAAAGAACAAGACAGTAGGTTTCAAAAAATGGCTGGTACAGTCTCTTGAGTTAAACCTCATCAAGCTGGTTTAGAGAGAACAGAACTGAGAGGTTAAAGCAAAGTAACCTACAAGTACATCACATCTGTGAGAAATTCTGCAGCAGTGTTGGAAAGAACTTTGCGAGCATTAGATTTAAATAGTTTATTTAAAAAGTGTGTCTGTTTTTGTGCAGTTTGTTTGAGTAAAATAAGTAGTTATGTTTTGTTAAATTTAAAAATTTTACATCCTTTTAATTCAACAAGATGCTAAACCCATTTCTCAGACGTGATACTTTTTCACCACATTCCATTACAATCCAGAAGTGTTGTTTTGGATTGAGATTTGATGACTACAAGAGCTTTTTGAATATCGTTTTTTCACTGGCATGTTTAAGAAACCAATTTGAGATTATTTGAGCATTGTGTCCAGGTGCAAACTGATACAAATGGGCCCAAACTGTGATAAGAATAAACCGCTCAGATCAATACACCAAAACTACCAGCAAGAAATATTTTTACAAGGCAGGGTGGATTATTGCTTTCATGTTTGTATGCTTAATTCTGCAACCTTCTGTAAATTCGGTTGTAACATGCATTAGTTTGAGTTAAAGGGGCAGTTTACCCATAGGTCATCCAAGATGTAGGTGACTTTTTTTCTTCGGTTGAACATTAAATAATATTTTGAGCTGAATTTGTGGTCCTTGGTGATTCATATAATGACAGTGAATGGTTATAGGTATTTTAGATTAATAATAAAAACAAATAAAGAAGTCCAAGGCTCAATACCAATTCTACCCCTCATTGTACCCCACATGGCTGCACATGCAAGGTAATGCACAGATTTAAGTATTTTGACATTATTTAGATTTTTTACAACAAACAAGCATATGCTTAATACATTCAAAAGATGTTTGTGTTTCGGTTATGCTTAAAGTTTTTAAAAACATTGCTAATTTTTGCTGTCTATAATCAATAATAATAACTACTGTATAGTAGTCCCACAACATATTTTCAAATATGTCACTCTATGACACTTGAAAACTCTGTCAAAAAAGTCTAGTGGCTGGGAATTACCTTTTACAGTGCCTGTTATAACGTTAATGTTGTTTTCTTGTGTTTTGATGAATATGGACACGGTGTAAATATTACAAAACAATTACAGGCTTATTGCCACATTATATTGTTATGATAACATGATATTGTTGCTGCCCTTAATGATTTCCGTAAGATAAATACATTTACCAAATAATAACCCTAATCCACGCAACTGGAATAACTACAGCAGTCATCTTCGTCGATCTTATGTAAATAAAAGCTTGCGTTGACTTATGATGACGTGTATGGGTGTTGACTATGGCTTTTTTTTAAGTGGACATTTAAATTCTCTGGTTCACATTCTGTTTAATGGCCAAGGGTAGGGGTAAAAAATATAATTGGGATTGGGCCCAAATCAATAGCCTTGGCTCTTGATGACACATTGAGGTCTTCTGAAGCAACGGATCGGTCTGTGTAAAAAAATGTAACATCATTTACAATATGATTCTAGCTTTTTTCCATAACCTGATCAAACAGTTCTTGTTGCATGTGTGAATTTAGTTTGATTGTGGTTCGGTCACGTTTGATGATGAAAGCACACTTTGTGTCAGGTGATGCAGTTTGTTGATTAATCCACAAAAGCAACCAAACTACAGTCGCACATGCGCCGAGAACTGTTTGACTAGGATGTGGATTCAGTGTGTCATCCTGAGCCTATTTATTTACAATCATTTGTGTGTGTGTTTATATTTAACTTAAAAACCTATTATCGCTCACTGTCATTATATGAATCACCAAGGACCATGGATCCAGCTCAAAATATTCTTTAATGTTCTACTGGTGAAAAAAGTCACTAAAGTCATCAAAATGTAAATTAAGAGAAAATGTTAATTTTGGTTGAACTATCCTTTTAAATGTTGATTTTCTTTCTATTAGCTTGATTCAGGCTACATTTTGATTCAGAAAACAGAGCATTTTGAAAACGCTGGAATGGCTGTTTTGGTTTTAAAACGCTGCTGCTCCATGTCAGTGTGAATGGAGGCAAACTTAAACATCTGAAAACGGAGGCGTGGCTGATTGGGGCTTTTCCCCTTAATATTAAGTGCACAAAGTTCAGTCTTGCATCCTTTCCTTGTAAGTTCAGACTTTGCAAGTTTGACTCCATCTCCAGAGGACACGTCGGGTAAATCTTAAAAGGGAACCGTGTACTTTATAACCTCATTCACATCACCCTGTAGGTTACATTGTTTCACTTTCTTAACAATAGGATGAAAACATGATATAAGGAACTGCCTAGTTTCATTTTGATATTAACAACTTAACAGACACCAAAAACTTTGAGATGTCGTGTAACTACATATTTAAATGAGCGTCATCTTCACTGTATGCATATTTATAGCAAAACGGAGCCTATAACTGCCTCCTTTCGTTTCATTGAAAAATATGAAACATACCCTGTCTTTTTTGCTGAATATCAGTTTTAATAATCAGAACCTGCAAACAAGTGATAGATTCAAAAGACCAAAGAGTCGTTAGATTGAGACAATATTAATTTAATATCACATTGAACAACTTTAGTGAGATGAGATCTAGCGGTATATCCTTGATAAACTGTTCGACGTGCACTGCTCTCATCTGGGGAGGTGTGCCCAAAGCACCCCCTGACACGCGGTGTGAATCAAACAGACTACTTTGGATCTCAGCTGCTGAAATTATAGAAACTTGTAATGAGATCAAGATTTTCTAAGGGCTATCTAATGTGGATTTTATATAGCACATTTATTGTGTATGGCTATAATCGCTTCACAATCATGAGGGGGTCTCTCCGCACCACCACCAGTGTACAGCATCCACTTGGATGATGCAACGACCACAGCACAATGCTGCCAGTGTGCTCACCAAACACCAACTATAGGTGGGGTGAAGAGACAGTGATGGAGCCAATTCGGCCAGGACACCGGGGTTACACGCCTACTCTTTACGAGAAGTGCCATGGGAATTTAATGACCACAGAGAGTCAGGACCTCGGGGTAACATTCCACTGACAATTTTGGTGTCCCCTTCACCTGTTCTGGGGCATTAGGACTCAGACAGACCGCAGGTTAAGCGCCCCCTGGTGGTTTTCTCATTTTTAATGAGAAAACATTTATCTGTTTGTAGTACTGCCATGATGGCAAAGTAACTTATTGTAGGTATATGCAGATGAAGACAAAATGATCAGCCCTCCTGTGAAATCATAATGCTTTTTCGCCACAGTGAAATGAACTGGCAACTTATCCAGCACGTTTTTACGCAGCGGATGCCTTTTCAGCCGCAACCCATCTCTGGGAAGTTTTTTTAAACATAATAATTTATATAACTAAATTCTTTTGTCTTTTTCATTATGAGAGTACATAATAGCTTGATAAATACTAGTATTCAGCTTACAGTGCAATTTAAATGCTTAACTGGGTTAATTAGATTAACTTGGCAAATCATTGGACAACAGTAATTTATCATGTTGCAAATAAAAAACAAAAAAATAAAAAATAAAAATATTAAGGGGACAAATAATATTGTTCAAAAAGGTCATGGTTCGCACTCATCAAGTAATTGTTTCGTGCTGTTTTTATTTTTACATTCTTCGGGTGACTCAAAAAACACAAACGTTTTTACACATTGTCTTTAATTATTGAATGATCGTCAAATGTATTTTTTTATGTTATGGACTGTCGGATTTGCAATGTATTGATGTACACTTGGCATATGATGATAATTGATATGTTGTTTCTTTGTAAAATGATGTTTTTGAATATGAAGGTAAATAGTCCTTGTGGTTAATCATGGACTAATGAAATGAAAATGAGATTGTTTTGGAGTGGTCGTCTAATGACGCAATGTGATTGACTGTGGGATAAAAGGATGCAGAGGATTATGTTACACTGAGGAAGGCATTGTGCTGAAACGTTTGTGTTTTTTGAGTCACCCAAAGAATGTAAAAATAAAAATAGCACTAAACAATTACTTGATGAGTGCGAATCATTACCTTTTTGAACAATAGTATTGACTAGATTAACGAACCAAAAAGTTTCCTTAAAAACCGCAAGCGCGCAGGGCAAATCTCATTACTTTATGACAAATTATATTAACCTTTGAAGTTTTAAACTTTTTTGTGTTTTATTTTCATACCAGCTAAACTATAAGAAATACGACTTTCTCTAGTAGAAAAACAGAATAGGAAATACTATGAAAAATTCCCATGCTCTGTTAAACATCACTTGGGAAATATTTGAAAACATAATTAACATTTCACAAGAGGGCTATTAATATATTCCTCTGCTGATTTTCTCTCTTCACAGATGGTGGAAATTTTGTTACAGTATGTGGAGCGCTCTCTGAAAAAGTGTCCAGAGCAGGGGAAAATCCAGGTGATGGAGCAGCACTTTCAGGTAATTGCTCTCCCAGAGAAGGCCTTTCAAATGAGCCTCAAATACATTACTTCATGGAATCATTAAAGTTAGTGCTTTAGAAGTCAACTATGTTTCCATATTATTATTTTACGATCAAGATAAAATGTAATGAGAATCGGTCTAAGCTGAATAGTTTTTCAGCATTATAGAGGCTTTTTAGAGAGGTGAGAGAGAGGGGAGCAATGCAGTCTCCTTTATGTCAGTCTTTAGGCCTCCAGCATCCATTTTTGAACTGCATCTCATCACAAGGCGGAAACCACATACAATAATGGCCCACTAATGTCATCTCTCCTCTGCCTCTGGGTCTAGCTCTCTCTCCAATTTCTTTTTGCCATTAAGAAGCACTCTGTCATCACAAAAATGAGGCACTTACCAAGGCCAAATGGTAGATTTAGCTCTGTTTATCTAGGACGATGTGAAATGTTCTGCTGCTAACCTGCCTGTTTCTCTGTGATATATCAGCTAGTTTTAATATATTCTAAGTTGTTTTTTATGATATAAAATATTTTTTTTTGAAATATTTTCATTTTAATTTATTTTTATGAAAAGTGAGGTTGATTGAACATTATTAGAATAGTTTTACAATCTTATCCTGCCTTGAGACTTTGTAAACGATGACAGAAACATATATATTTTTTTAATTCTAAGATTTAGCTAAAGGTCATAAATTCAAAGGTTATCAATATATCATTAGGTATTAATTAACTAATGTAATGTATCATTAGAATTTTTTTCTATAAAGCATGCAGTTGGATGGTTTCTTGCCCACTCAAAAAATGACATTTTGGGCTCTATTTTACTGATCTAGGCACAAAGTTTAAAGTGTATGTCGCAAAAGCATTAAGGACATGTCCGAATCCACTTTTGTCTTTTTTACCCTTTAACTGCCTGCTCTACCAGATGGTTAACCATATTTTGATTGTTTTAAATAATGGCTGTTAAAGTCGTTTGAAGAATGGCTGTCCAATTTTTTTTTCTTTGTGGGGCAGTTTAAGGGTTAAGGATGGAAAAATACAGTTTGCGCCGAGGCGCATAGTTTAACAGGGTTGTGCTTAATGAGTTATGGATGTGTTTTGAGCATAACATGCATTAAACCAATCAGCGTCCCATCTCTAATTCCTTTTAAGAGTCAGTTGCGTCACGCCATGGCGCGCATTTGCTATTTACATGGTGGACTTTGTAAGTAGAAAAACGCTCCGGTTACTAAGGTAACCCTCGTTCCCCGAGGGGGGGAACGGAAATGCTATGTGGAAACTTCCACTATGGGGGATTTCATTCAGAAAGCCAATCATCTGAAAGAGTATGTAAACGAGCCAATGAAATGCCAATGAGTTGGCAGCTTCAGCTTGCGCACCTGATGCTCGTTGCAATCAATTTGCTATAAGAGCACAGCATGCGCAAAGCAAAGCATCATTTTTTAGTGGAAGACACTTTCACCTCAACAGCTAAGGGGCAATCATTATGGCGAAGGAACATAGCATTTCCGTTCCCCCCCTCAGGGAACGAGGGTTACCTTAGTAACCGGAGCGTTCCCCTTCGGGAGGGGAACTTCAATGCTATGTGGAAACTTCCACTATGGGGAAATGTTTGGAAAACGCCATAATGATTGAACCTTACCTTCGCCCCCGATGAGAGGTTTGCCAGGCAAAAGAGAGCGTGAGCGCACCTGCGTCACCAGAGGCGCGGTCTTCCAACATGTTCCCTGGCCCTTACTTATCCCACTTCAACAGAAGATTTACGGATTTAGATATATTTTTCGGGAGCCGCAAATGCGTCTAGAATAATTTCTAGGAATTTAATACGATTAGGAATAGGAATTTAAGCGTGCAGTCCCGATAGGGAGGACGCTGCGGAGGCCACCTGCTACCCAAGTGGGGAGACTGGTGGCGAGAGAGCATATGGACTAGCCCTGAGAAGGGGGAGTACGCATATGATTATAAGATGGTTAGCGGTGAGGGAAGACACGGGTCCGCCTGTGAGGGGGGACTGCACCGTGGCAGTATAAGCATATGGGATCGCCTTGTGGGGATCGCACATAGCGAGCACCTATACCCAGAACGCGGGCTGACCAGCGGGCAGACCAATAACGTAACGGGCCAGCGCCTGACTCCTCCGCTGAGTCAGATGCTGGGGGCCTCGGAGGAATATCGGCAGGGTTCGCCAGCGGGGAACTTTACTGACAGAGCGAAAAAGCGCATGTATCTCCGTGTTAGAGAGAATGGCGCAGCAAGCGTTTTACAACACCTAACCGAATTTCTCATTTACCGCAAGGAAATCGGCTCCCCTCAAGATTAATAAATCTCGCAAGGTGTCGCCCAGCCCGCAGCTCTACAGTGTCTGTTAGAGAGGCGGCGTGTGCTAACGCCCAAAGGATGCGCGCTTCAAAGAAAATCGCGAAGGAAACATGGCCATCGTCCTTCCCGGGGCACACGCAGCGGACTTGAGGTCTGTGGAGCTCAGTCGGGTGCGGTGCGGGGCTTATAACAAGCCTGGGTCGGAACCACCCTCGTGCAGCTGGAACGCGCGCACATGGAACCTGGCGTGCAGGGTGGAAGCAGCATGGTCCGCGGCTGTGTGGCCTCTGGCTCGGGAGGCAGAGGACCAACACGCTTTGGACGGGAGTCGAGGCTGATTCCAGCAGAAGGAGGCACCACGCGGGCCAGTGATGGCACTCTCAATCTGGGGAATCGACTAATACTCCCTGGCTGCTCCACCATCAAGGGTAGTGAGGCGGAGGCGCACGCAGATCAGGCAGAGAAAGGTGCCCTTAAGACTGCGTGAGCCCACTGTGCACTTCCGGGAAAAAAGGGATGGGAGGCTGGAAGGTCTTGCCTTTTAATCCTCCACATACACCTATCTAGTCGGTCTGGCTGCGGGGCTGGGGGATAAACCATCTCCAGACCCACGACCGAAACAGCCCGGGAAAGCACGGTTATCATGCCTGTTTCAAGATCGGCCGCCGCCGCGCTCGCTCCCGAGGGGAGGGAGCAGAGGGGGGAAAATCTTTCATCAGAGCATGACAGCCCAGCCTCCGATGCAGCGGTGGACATCTGAGCCTCGGTGTCATCAAGTGAGAGGGCGGCCATCCGAAGATGGAGCACTTCTCTCTCTCGAAGCTTGGATGGAGCGCGTGGAGGAGCGAGAGGTCCACAAGCCCGAGGGCGGCAGATTTACTCTCACTGTAACCCTCAGATCTGCCCGAGTGCCCACCGCGGAGCGGGGGACAACTGGGGTGGGTGGCCCTTTTGCAAGAGCGAAATGCGATCTTAACTGCGCAACAGACATGCCACCGAGTGATGGCATGCACTGCCCACGAGCACAGCATTAACATGCTGGACCCCCAGACATAAAACGCAGTGCTCGTGCCCATCATCCGAGGACAGGAAACCACCGCATCCAGAAACGCACAGTCGGAGCGACGTCTTGAAAAAGACGTGCTGCACGACCGTGTTGCTCTTTTAGGAAATTCGCAACAATACATACCGCTCTGGAGGACCGGACCCAAAGGACGCCAGGCAAGGGAGAAACCCAGCTCGACCGTCTGCCGCTGCGTGTCACACACTCTAGACCGGGAGATCGCTCTCATTCACTCTCTGTCTGAAACTCAGCTGGAGGAACCCTCATCGACTCTCTCAGAAGGCTGTTGAAGTCTCTGAAGTGAAAATGATGCTTGGCTTTGCGCGTGCTGTGCTCTTATAGCAAATGGATTGCAACGAGCATCAGGTGCGCAAGCTGAAGCTGCCAACTCATTGGCATTTCATTGGCCCGTTTACATACTCTTTCAGATGATTGGCTTTCTGAATAAAATCCCCCATAGTGGAAGTTTCCACATAGCATTGAAGTTCCCCTCCCGAAGGGGAACTGATTACTTCGCTAGCGATAAAACAGTTTAAAGGGCACCTATGGTGAAAAATCTACTTTTCAAGCTGTTTGGACAGACATATGTGTAGGTATAGTGTATAGACTGTCATATTGGGATGATATAAACACACCCAGTGCTTTTTTTCAGTTTAACAACATAAAAACAGTAGACCAATTGGAGCCGTTTTGAGACCGACCGCAACTTGATGTAGGAGTGAGGTCCCCCCGCCCACCAATATTGATTGACTGCTGCGTATTAACATGTCTCCGTAGTAATGTTTGTAATCATATCCACAAGACAGGACGTGCGCAAATCAACCCTAAAAAAAAAGGTCTGTTCAGTTTAGGATCATCAATCATCATCAAATGTGATCAAGAGTGAGTTTTACAAGTTTAAAATGTTTTAAAACAGTGCATGTGTGTAATGAATTACAGTGATTTACTTCAGCTTTACTTCATCACCACAGCCGCGTGTCAGAACAATAATAAAAGACGCTTCAATCCCGGTTTGTGGACGTTAAATCAGGTTTATTTTGTACATTAACGTAACAGATATCCATACAGCAGTGGATATTAACCTGTATCCTGTCACATTTGCGTGCAACGACAGTGCAAAGCTAAACGCGCGTATGTATGTGCGTGCGTGTCTTCGCTGTGTGTGTGTGTGTCTGTGTCTGTGTGTGTCATTGATAAAGCTCTTACTGTAGTTTTTGTCACAAACGTTACGTGAGATCTGCTTCCTTTATGTCTGTGTGTTGTCTGAGGCAGCCGAGGGCGGAGACTGAGGCACGCGCGGCAGGCACATGGAAACAGTGGGCGGGGAGGACTAGCCTTAAAGGCGCAGTACACAAAAACAGCAAAAATCTATTGAGAGCTATAAAACACCATCTAGTGAAAGCTATAATAAATAATCTGATGGGTGTTTTGAGCTGAAACTTTACAGACACATTCTGGGGACACAAAAGACTTATATTAAATCTGGAAAAAGGGGTAACCTAGGTGCCTTTTAACAGACCGTCTGTGCATAGATTTGGAATGAGCCTTCTCCTTTTGGGCTCTTTACTTTCTCTTTACTTTTACGCTTTACTTTACTACTTTTTGTTCATGGATAAGGAAACTGTGTTTACACACTCCACTGAAGACATCCATTAGCCTACATATTTAGTTTACTTTGTTAAGCACAAAGATTTGTTTCAAAACTTTTTCGTAATTTAGTTCTAATTTCCTAATTTAACTTTACTTTTTCATATGTAAAGATATTTGTGTGTTGCTGTACATCCTGTGTGTATTAAGCATTTGAACCGGCGTAGGCGCATAACTAACGTGCTCTGTGCTGGACTTTAGACCCGGTTTTACTTTGTCAACAGCACAGTCTATTTCAGTTTCTCAGAATAGCAACACACCAACAATGCGCCTTAACACTCCTCCTTTATAGACTGGCACATCTATGAGTCCACAAAGTAGCACAAATTGATTTGCTATTTTAACAACATGGTGCAAAATGTGAAAATTAGGGTTGTACTGGTATAAAAATAGCAACAAATCGTGACAAACACATCTTGCGCCTTATTGCGCCGGGTGTAGGATAGGACCCTTGGTGTTTGTTCAAACTACTTAATTAAAATGTGCTGAAACAATGCAGCACATTGTTTTTTTATGGGACAACTTAATTATTATACAGTATGTTTAATCCCCTTAATTTTGTAAAAACTAGCAAGCTAACTTAATACCTTCATGTTGTACAAAAACTGATGGAAGCCAGCATTTTTTTTTTACAGTGAATTATTTTTTCCTGTCTATACTGTTCTTGGTAATAAAGGTAGATATTCTTAAAACAAGCAAACATGGCACGTTGAGCATGTTGTATTAAACTTTCCACTTGTTTAATCTTCTTGTCAACGGCTGCTTCTGCAAAAATTATTTTCTTACTTAGGAGTTTTTTGTCTCGTTTTCTAGCCTAAATATATAAAAATTCTTAAATCAAAAAGCATTTTCTAGACGAGCAAAAAACATTGACTTGTTTTCAGAAATAATGTGCCAAAAACCTTAAAACGAGGAAAACAATCTGCCAATGAGATAAGCAAATTAATCTTGATTTTTCGTTTTGGCATAAGATTATTTTGCTTGTCCCATTGATAGATTATTTAGCTTGTTTTAGGGAAAAACTCAAACATTTTTGACATTATTTCTGAAAACAAGACATTATTTTTTGCTTGTCAGAAAATGCTTTTTGATTTATGAATTGTTTAATATTTAGTCTAGAAACAACATAAAAAATAAGTAAAAAAAAAAACTTTTTTGCAGCTTAATAACTGCATAAAACAATAACTAATTGCTCAGTCTAAATATTAATACTTAAAGGTTCATGTAAGTGTCATTTATTCAAATGTCATCCTTCAATATTAATATGATTTTTAACAAAATATGTTGCTGACATGTAATATTTTATATATTTGTATCTTTGAGAGAAAACATTTTTAGCCTTATCTAATGATGATTGCCTATTAGGTGACATTTCAAACTTATTGAGCTTTGGAGATTAAATGCCAGCATAGAAAGAATGCAAAGTCATTTTGTTTAAAGTCAAGATTTCATTCATATTTATATTCTGTAAAGAATGACTCACACAGATAAGCTTATTATTTACTGGTAAACAATAGCTTTGCTATGGATGTTTTACTATACTTACTATAGCACTTTGAAAGCTTGTCATTTTCCATTGAAACCAGTTAGACATTGCATACCAGTCTTGTCAGGTAATGTTATGCACAGGTGTGTTCAAACATTTAGTGCCAAGCATATTTATAGTGTTTTCAAGCAGATTGAGTTCTGTGATGTGACATGCCAAAACGCAGGTCAGATCAGGACTTGATTTAATCATTTGACAGTTGATTGGATAGTTAAATATTCCATATAAAATGAAAGTAAATCAAAAATAACAAAATAACACCTATTTGCTACTGGTTCAAAAAATTGGAATTCTGTGGAACTGATAACACTTTGCTCAGTTAATATTAAATTCACTTGTGAATGATGGCTGTTCCAGTTTTGTGAAAGTCTGTGGAGCTTTCTGACAAGTTCTGCATGCAGATCTGTCTTTCATTTTTTAGCCGACATTGGCATCCCTGATGTAAATATATTTATTCATACTGTTTATTACAGTGAGCATTCTGAATTCATGAATTCTCCCTCTTTTTTCTTGTTCTTTTTTTCCACTTCAAACTCTATCACTCCATCTTTTCTTGCTCCCACTTGCCTTCGTCTTCTCTCCTCTGCAGGATGTGGTTCCTGTCATGGTGGATTATTGTCTCCTTCTACAGAGGACGTGAGTGTTTAGACGCCTTTATTTCTACACACATGCAGGACTCACACTTATATGGATGGGTGTCATACAGTACATTCTGTGCACAGTAGATTCTGACACTTTTATTTTTTCTTGAAAGCAGTGGTGTTTGCAAAAAGAGATATAATCATTAATTAAATGTTTTGATTTCATATTTTTTTACAACAATTTTTTTCACAAAAAAAATTACATAAATTACCACAAAAAATCTGTTTAGTATCTCAGTGAAAATCTGTGATTTAATAACACTACCATTTGAAAGTTTGATGTTGGTAATATTTTTAAGATGTATTTTCTACTCATCATTTATCCAAAGCGACTCACAGTTGCTGACTACCAACTTCATTGTAGCCATGCGCACTATTAGCTTTTAGTTTTCCATAAAACATCTAAAAATGCATGGTTTATGCTTAAAAGGCATAGTTTTAAAATACAGGGCGGGCCATTTATATGGATACACCTTAATAAAATGGCAATGGTTGTTGATATTTACGTCCTGTTTGTGGCACATTAGTATATGTGAGGGGGCAAACTTTTCAAGATGGGTGGTGACCATGGTGGCCATTTTAAAGTCGGCCTTCTTGGATCTAACTTTAGTTTTTTCAATAGGAAGAGGGTAATTTGACACATCAAACTTATTGGGAATATTACAAGAAAAACAATGGTGTGTTTTAACGTAACTTTATTCTTTCATGAGTTATGTACATATTTCTGACCACTTAAAAAATGTATTTAATGTGCTGTCCATTGTGTTGGATTGTCAATGCAACCCTCTTCTCCCACTCTTC
>CAIGQZ010032813.1:893324-935726 GCA_903798205.1 Danio tinwini
CCATTCAGCTGGCCCAGGACGACCAATCCACTTTTCAGAAAACTGTTCATCTAGGAATGCTCAGACCTGACACCCATAATGTGGTGGTGCACCATCTTGTTGGACAAACTCAGGGAACATGCCAGCTTCAGTGCATAAAGAGGGAAACACATCATCATGTAGCTCTTTCAAATATCTAGTGGCCTTGAGGTTTCCATTGATGAAGAATGGCCCTACTAACTTTGTTGTCTCTTTTTTTAAAGATTTATTTTTGGCCTTTTTGCCTTTATTAGATAGGACAGTATTGAGACAGGAAGCGAAGTTGGAGAGAGAGAAAGGGGTAGGGTAGTGAAAATGTCCTTGAGCCGGGATTCGAACTCGGGACACCTTGACGTGCTACTGCACCATATGTCGACACACTAACCACTAGGTTACCCAAGTTACCCCTCTAAAGGATAGTCAAAAGCCTCTTTCACACATACAGACCTTTAAAGGGATCATGTGTGAACAGGCCCTTTTTAAATATACAGATAAATTTGTTCTCGCAACTTGCCATAAAGAGAAGTTGTAACATTGCCAATAGTTTGCCGAAATGCTGCTCTGTGTGAACGCAGAAGGAAAATTGCCGGAAAGAGTGTGTTCACGTTTAGAATGCACTGACGTGTAACGTCTATTCCGGCCAATCAAAATATTCACACAAGTGCTGTTTATGAAAATAAAAGTCTTTGAATATTTTTCCAGACACATTTAGCTGCTACTGTAGATGTTCCTCCTTAGTGCCAATATTGTATAAAATGATCGATAAAATGCTTAAAATAAACCGCTGTTTGTTTACCTTCAAGCTCTGCTTCAGTTGCCTGATGCGTGCTCTGGTGAGCGCCAGCACACACACCTATTATGTACATCTCGACATGAGAAAGTGTTCCTCCATATGTTTACATCGAAATTGTTACATACTTATTCATCCACAGAATTTGTAATGTAGTCACATGTGTAAACATTTATCTGCTGTTGTCTGCCTTTGGATATCTCTGGGACAAAGCAGCTGCATGAATGCTAAAGTTTTAAATAAAAGTGAAACCATCAACAAAAGCCTGACTGCTATAGTAATGCAGGGGTGGCACCAGCTGTTATTAATAGAAATCCAATTATTAATAAATGTAAAAATGTCTAGTCATAGTTTAATATATTATGACTATTATGATGTTTAAGTGATGAGAAATAAATACTAACTTTTTATTGTGCATTACTATTTGGTTGGTTTAATATGTTAACGTTAGTTCTCTACTGCTTTTGACTGCTCGTCTGAGCTAGTGACCTGCACTAGCAGAACCCAATCCAAGATTTGAGAAGTAAGATAATACTGTAATTATATTGATTAAATAAGCTGGTGCAGGTGTTAAGATGCTTAAAACACACTTAAAACATTGCTTGCTGAACTCCCGCAAAATGGATATAAGCCTAAGTAAAAACAGAAATTTTAAAAGCTAATATGTTGGTATTTATCAAACTCACAGAAGCAATGACGAATTAACACCTTTCAGACAGGAAGCAGCAAGTGCTGAATTGGCACACGTTGATGCCAGTTTAGTGAAAGCCTTTTGACTGGTCGAGCATGTTGCACGCATAGTGGTTTCTGACGTTGCTATAATTACGGTCAACAAGGTCTCATGTATATGTGCTGTTTTACCAAAGTCCTTATAAGGCAAGTCATTTCATTCAATGACCATCTTTGAAACACCGCTTGGGCAGTATGCTTGGGCATTCTTTTTGAATGGGTAAACATCAAATTCTTACGATTCTCAAAAGCTTGCGATTAAATTTTATATTAGGAAACAACAATAAAATTTAACAACAACTGTCTGTTTAGTTTCATTTCTAAACGTTCGAATTACACAAAATTAGCAGAGATTCACTTCTGGTCCGAGCCTCTTCCCTGGAGAAACTTCATGATTGGCTTCTGTACTAGAAAGCAGGGCTTCATTCGCCATATTGACCGTTACACTTTTCCCCATTCAAAACCATACAATTGACACGTCTTGTGTATTCTATAGTATTTGGTTTTACACAGGTTGAGAGGAATCGGGACCAAACCTATATAGTTTAAAAATCTCTTCTGCACAGCTCTAGTCTGAACGCTCTCTGCCTGCTTCCTGATTGATCCACTGATGGCCTCCATCCCTCCATCCATGCCCTGTGCCAGGATATTGGTTCTCCTTTTTTATCCTCAATCTCTCCGGGCTTGGTGATCTTTTATGTTCATTTTATATTTATTTAAATCATTGGCAGTTTAATCAGTAAAGACTTGATCTTTACAAGTTACTAATCTGCCACAAATAGCGGGTTCATTAAAAAAAAAAAAAATAAGGGGGGCCATGGAAACATAGGTGTTTGGTTAAGAGGGGCTGCGAGTTGGCAGTATAGGTTGGTATATAGGTTTTTTATATTACTTTCTTTCAGCTGACAATGTGTGATAATCAATGTTGTGCCACAAAGTTGTAGAGCGTAATTAGATTTGAATTTGGAACCTTTAACTGCACAAAAATAGACTCTTATGTATTTGATTTGCAGAGTTCCTGTTCTACGGTGATTAATGTCAATGATTGTGTTACTGTCTCCTATGTTAGCCTTTAGCTCTTCTGCAGGGATTTCCTAATGAGTGCTAATGAGAATCTGAAGAGGGAGACTGTGTGTTTGCCTGTGTATGGGCTTGTTTGTTTTTGCTGATTAGCAGGTGAGAGGAAGCCATAACTTTTGTAATAGTGTATTGCGCTGACACACTTTGTGTCTTTGTGTGTAACCAAACAGAGAAAAACTTGAAAAAGAATTGCGATATAGAGCAGATAAGAGAAAATAATTTCCTGACAGAAACTGTTATAAGCAAAAATAGACATTTTTAAGATCACGTGACCTGTAAGTGGCACAGTTCCCAAATTCAGCTTGGCCTCTCAGATCATTGTGAAGTGTGTGATGAAGTGTGCCAAATTAGGTTTCAGCTGATTGAAGTATTGCTGAAATAAATCCTCTAAGCCAATTTTGGGTCAACAATGTTAAACTTTTGAACACAGATGAATATAAAAATTATGTTCTGTACAAAGATCAACTGAGCCAGAATTAGACAAGTTTTAAAGTGGGAATTGCAAAAAATTAAATGCTTTAATGGTCACAACTGCCACTACTGTAGGGTTTAGAATCTTAATGAAAGCTACAGAATGGTAACTGTCACGTTTCAGGAAAGGAAAAGGACGAGGACTCAAATTCAGAACTAAAATGGATATTTATTAATTATAACAATAAAACAAAAAGGCAACAAAAACCACCCAAAGGGGGAAATCATTAAACAAAACAAATAAACTTGACTGGGCTGGCGGGGAAAAGCAGGACTGGACAGGACTAAGAAGGACAAGGTGATAAACAATGACCAAGCACAGAACAGCACACAAGAGGAGACTATAAAGAGAAAAAATTAACAAACAAACAAACAGATGAACTGAATAAACTAATAATGGGTTAACACGGAGGGTGGGACTAGAAAATGCTAGACAGGAGAGCACATTACACAAACAAACAACACAAGCCATATGCTCACATAAAATGGGACTAGAACACGCAGCCAATGAGAGAACCCATTAACCGCATGTTCACACAAAACATTAAAGCACGCAGTGCATGTAAACATAAACCATGTGCTAAACAACACCAACAGAAGACTGAATGCAAGACACGAGTACACAATAAATAATACATTTACTGTGCATTCACACATGCAATGTGCATGTTTCATTCAAAACCGAAACCTGGTCTGAGATGCTGAGAATGAAACACCACGCTGCAGACAGAAAAAGCACAAACACCAGAATGAGAGTGTGCAAACACGCCCAGTCCTTGGCCAAGATGGAAATCATACAAAAAACGAAGATAGACAAGAACATAATAAGAGTATTTGACCTGAGAAAACATGAGCAGAGCACAACATACAAGACAGGACAGGACTAGTGTGTAGTGTCCACCAAAACAAGAATTGACAAGACCAAAGTGGCAGAATCCTGACTGGTATCAGCATAAAGAGAGAGTAATTAGGTGTGGTAATTTATTATTATTTTTTTTACTACAAATATGGATTCAAAAGTTAGTATTTGAAACAAGGGGTGGTGTTATACAGTTTATCCATGAAGCCACAGAGTTGGTCAGGGTTCTGTTGAGAGCTACCTCAAAAAGCCTGGCAAATTTCATTTTCAGATTTTTATGGCTAGCTGCCATGCATTGCAATTAGGGAGAAATAATAAAGAAAACCATAAAGGCTATGGCACCTTCAGTGCTTGACCTATAATATTCTGATTTGATTTAATTAATTTATTTCAAACATTTAATACACAAATAAATCCTTCAAAGACATTTCATCATAATCAACAAAACATCTTCATATCTCTGCAAACTCAAAAATAACAATTAATTGTAACCGGTTCAAAATAGAATAGGATGAAGCACAATCTTCACATTCTATTCAAGTACTTTTATGGCAGAGAGCACAGTCACAAATTATTTTACCATCATCATATTTGGGATTGGATGTGCAGTGTACAGTCACTGGAGTGGTGTGACACCGGTACAGTAGGTTACTTCTGTTTGAACCTCAGATAGTGTTTGATAGGTTGCTTTATTCATAATCATTATTCAGATTATAGTTTTGTTTCCTTTTACAGCCAAACAATCTTTGCTGTCATTAGCACATTTTGTCACACATCCAAAAGCAGTGATGTTTACAATTTTTCCTCACATATTAATATGTGAGTGACAAGGTTTTTAGATCAGGCTTGTCAAAACAGAGCAAATGTATTTTGTTAAATGAGTAAATTCAGAGAGCGACATTCCCACCTTTGCTCAAATCCTTTCAGACTGATTATAAAATGATTTGTCACCGTCTGATCATAGAATAATGTAATGTCAATCACTTCAAACATGTAGTGTTTTGCAATACAAAGTACTTTTATTAAAAACGACTGTAATTTATATAAAATGTCATTGACTGGGGCGCGTCACAGCAAGAAGGTCGCTGGTTTAAGTCCCAGCTGGGCCAGTTGGCATTTTTGTGTGGAGTTTGCATGTTCTCCCGCCGTTTGCGTGGGTTTCCTCCATGTGCTCCAGTTTCCCCCACAGACCAGACACATGCCCTATAGGTGAATTGAATAAACTAAATTGGCCATAGGGTTTGAGTGCGTGTGTGTGACTGTAAGAGTGTATAGGTGTTTCCCAGTACTGGGTTGCGGCTGGAAGGGCATAAAACATATGCTGGAATAGTTGTCGGTTCATTCCTCCATGGTGACCCCTCATAAATAAGGGACTAAGCTGAAGGGAAATGAATAAATGAATGAATGAATGAATGTCAATTATTGAACAACAGCATTTAACAAACAACAATAAAGATGCTAAGTAAATCAGTCAAGTGAACAATGGTCATGTTTTCATATAGTATTTATTATGTAAAACTGTAAAACTGAAATTGCAGTCAATTTTTTTTTTTGCTCCGGGGCAAGTAACAAAAGATCACCAAATATTGCTGTTATACTGTATATAGCCAAAATGAATTATATTTCACATTTAACCACTATATAGAGATACATTAGACTCCAGAAAGTGGGCAGCAAGAGGCTGAAGAGCCACTGACATGCTGGAAGTCCTATCTCTAAAATCATTGAAACTCATTTTTAAAATAGTCACTATTCTTATAAATAAACCACATATTTGCAATCAAAACAAGTGTATTATACTAAAAGGGTCTTAAAAATACATTATGTGGTCCAACAGCCACAGTATTTGTCAAACTATAGTGAGTTCAGTCCTCTGTTTGACACTCACTATGAGCAGAGTAATACACACAGGTGAAGAGACTGGATCAGTGCTCATATGTCAGCTAAAGTCATTTTTATGTGCATCACTGTTTTTTACCTAAAATTATTTTACACGATGTAAAGAATATTTTGTGAAAATAGAACCTTGATATCTTCAATATTGACAGTTTAATATCAAGTAAAATTTCAGACTCTACAAAAACATATTTTTGAAAAAATCTAATTTAAATAAAAGATTATATTTACAATCACATCTAAACTATAATTAGCTAAAATTCTCTCATTTTCGTGCTGGTCTAAAATAGAGGTGTGTTAAGGCACATCGTTGGCGCGTTGCTATTTTGAAGAACTGAAATAGACCACAGCATTGACCGTCTAAAAGCAGGTCTAAAGTCCAGCACAGAGCGCGTTAGTTATGTGCCTATGTGGGTTCAAACTCTTACACATTGCTTAATACACACTGGATGGACAGCAATGCACAAATATATTTATGAAAATATGAATTTATTAAAATGTTACCAAAATTATTATTTTCTACATAAATATAAAAACCACTACCTTTATGCCTTCTTCACCTCGGGGGGCTTTTTCAGTTTGTTCATGACAATTTGCTGGTTTTGGAGACGTATCCATCACTATATAGGGCATAAGAATAGGACGTGTGTTTGGAAATAACTCAATCTTTTGACCACAATTATTATTGTTCATTTATTTGTTTGCTGGAAATTAGAACTGAATTTAGAATTACTTTTGAAACAAATCTCTGCGATTTAACAAACAAAATTAAATATGTAGACTAATGAATGTCTTCAGTGGACTGCATACAACACCGTTTTCTTATCTACGAAAGTAAAGAAGTAAAGAGTAAAAGTAGAGAGAAAGAGAAAGTAAAGTGGCCGAATGGAGGAGGCTCGTTATTTATTCTCGCACTCCAGATGGTTTGTTTAACTCTTTTCTCACTAGTGAAGCATTCAGTTTTTCCATTTACAAAGTCTGCCATTTAAATAGCAAATGCTCCATGGCGTGATGCAACTGACTCTTAAAGGGAATGGGAGATGAGACTCTGATTGGTTTAATGCATGTTATGTTAAAAACACACCCATAACTCATTTAAAGATTAAGCACAACCTTGTTAGACCATACGCGGTGCTGAGTGTATTTTTCCATCCTTAAAAAAGCAAAAGTGGATTTGGACATGTCCTTAATGCTTTTGCGCCACACGCTTTAGACTTTGCGCCTAGATCTTTAAAATAGAACCCAATGAATCACACAGTCAATTAGAGAATGTTCATTATTTTGAATGAAGACATGAAGAAAAGGGGACTGTCTCAATGGACAGTGATTTTACTTAAAACAAATAGTACAAAAGTAGCAAACACATTGCTTTAAACTTTCAATAATCTGTATATACGGCATGTATAGCTCTGGGGTCAGTATTTTTTTATGTGTTTTTTTTTTAAGGTAAATGTAGGTTTAGGTTATACAGTGCATTGTTCATTGCAGAGCTCCTCTTTTAAAAAAATAAATAAATCTGAAAAGAGATCAAGCCTCAAGAAGGTAATAAAAAGTAATGCAAAAGTAACTCAAAAGTAACATAACACATTATCTGCCATAAAAAGTAACTAAGTTACATAACTAATTACTTTTTTGGGGAGTAACTCAATATTGTAATGCATTACTTTCTAAAATAACTTTCCCCAACACTGGTAAAGTATTTTACAGTAAAATAACACAAATTAAATGTATCGCCCATACTGATCCTCACCTTGTTAACCTTTGAAAGTAGTTTAGTATATCCCTATCTTATATATTATGTAGTTCTTCAAAGAACCCTATTCTACATTCAGATAAACATGATGTTCAAACAGTTCACTTTTTATTGATAAGTTATGCTTGTATGTTATTTTAAACGCCAAAAAATGCATGGATAAATGCTCCAATCTAATAGTGAATTAAACATTTATCCAATTTTAATGCAAATCCACTATATACAAATAATAAATTAATCTTTGCACAAAATCACAGATACACACATCACAGAAGTCATAGCGTCTTTGTAAATGGCACATCATTTAAGCATATTATTTTGCTCCTCCAGTCTTATTGTCATGGTGTTTTCATTGCCTATGGCTCATGAATACTTGGCATAATTCACGCATGAGGACATGCATACATAAACACACAAAGATAAAGTAAATTTACAATATCCTTGAGCCAAACTCTCAGACAGCTCATTACGGCCCTGTACATCCCTCCCCCCCCTCTCTCTATTTCATGCTGATTATCATCTCCATCTGTTCTATCTTCTAGCCGTGAGTCAGTGTTAGTCAGTGTCAGCAGATAACCTCATCTCCCCTCTGATCCAGGACCAGTGTCCTGAAGCTTTGCTCCAAAGTATGTTATTGGAGTGCAGAAACAGCAGTTTTCCCACAGAAAGTCTACATCTCCAGTATCTGAGACATGTTGATTATTACACAAACTCACATACACACACACACTTGGGATGAGACCGTATCATTTAAGGAAGAACAGACAGATCAATAATGAGGCAATTAAATATGGCTTATTTAAAAATGATCAGAATGAGGAAAATTAACAATAATGAGTAAAAACATGTTTTAAAAAAATAATGAGTGTTAGTCAAACCAAAGATATGAACAAAACAAAACAATCTTTAAATGGAACTTCTACAAAAAAAAGAATAAATAAAAGAATAAAAAAAAACTGAGATGTTCAGTGCACACAACATTCTATCTACTAATTATACTAAGAAAAATAATTGAGGGGTGAAAAAACACTCAAAACCTAATCTTAACAAAAACACTACCTATTATAACACTGAAAACAAACAGAAATAAGTATCACTCAGTCAGCAATTAATTATAAAAAATCAAAATTACAAAGTTCAAATAACAAACTCAAGTTGCAAAAAATATAAAGGAAAGACTATGCCGGCGCATTGCAGAACATTTGACTTCGAAGGTCTTTAAATGCAGCGGACTTATCAGAGGACTGCTGGAGCTTATTGTATCATAACAATTATTGGGAGGTTAACTAATAAACACAAACCAAACTATGGAATGAGAATGCAGATAAAGACAGAATATTGAGAAAACCAAGCGATATACACACATGGCATGTAACACTTCTTAACTTCTAAACCCAACCATCGCATGCAGTTTTACATTTTCAAAATACTTAATTCTGCATAGTTTATTAAAATATATCCTCACAAGCAGGGCTTTACATCAACACCGTCAACCCGCCAAATGCAGGTAGATTTCAGCTCTGGCAGGTTAGACAGACACCTCAACTAACCACTTTGGCTGGTTGGAAATCATTTTTAAAGAGCCCCTATTACACATTGAAAAGGGTCATATTTCGGTTTTATGGGTCTCTAACAACATACTGATATGTATGCAAGGTCAAAAACACGTTCATGGTCTTATAATATGCATTTATTTTTACCTTATTATCCCAGCGACTCCCATATGAATCGTTCAGCGATTCATTTGTTCCCAAACCCCTGCTTAGCGTGAAGCTAATCTGCGCTGATTGGACTGATGACAGCCTGTTGCCATTGGTCGACAGCGTTCAGTGCGAGACAGTAAAATGGCCAGCGTGGTTTATCAAGCCCGCGGCCGCAGGCCGCCAACATTGGTATAGGATCCGATCGCAGCAGTCGCTCAAAACACGCTTCAAAGTAAACTTACTAACAACACAGTAAACAGTACCCGGATCTCAACAGTGTTATTGAGACATCTCAGCGCCGAAAGCAGTGCAGTTCTATTGCAATCTAAACTATTCTGAACCTTGACCGCTGCACGTGTGCAGGATCAGCTAACGGTGGCCATAGCAATGACAAATGGCAGTGGAACGAGCTCACGAATGCATTTAAATCTGTAAACAAAGTAGCATGCGTCAAGTTTATGACGTTTTACAACATTACAAGATGGAGGCAGAAACTAATGCATGAGCTGTGTAGTGATAGATCACCCATTGTAAGCGTGCAGATTTCTGAACGGCTCCTTTCCCCTCACTCTTCCAATAATATCAAGGTAAACACAGCGTCTTCATGAGCATCTTGCTGCTGTGTTATTGGGCGGGGCTGCAGGTTTGACTTTTGCCAGGTCTGCGCGCGCAACCATTATGTTTCGTAGCGACGTCACGCCAAAACGGCTGAAGATTCGTTATCAAGACGATTCATTTAAACCACCATGAGTCGACTCTTTTATAGATGAATCAATAGTTTTAAAACTGTCCAATTTCAGATGTAATCTTTAGCTGGATATTTCACTTCACTAAGAGCTGTGTTACACACTACATGGAAGGACAATTTCAAAAACCCATAATAGGGGCTCTTTAAATGATAGTTTTCTTAAAAGCAGGGTTCGACAATAAGCATGGCCCAATACTCGTGCAAATGTGATCTTAGAATCGAGCAGCACAACTCACAAAAATAAATATTCAAGCAAGCAATAGAAAGCAGGTACCGAATGAGAGGATGATTACTCGCGCACACAGATGATGTGATTTGCGCGTCTGTTAAAAAGTTTACTTGCGCGACGCAACCGTGCCTAGAGGAAGCGCAACTGGTGCGATCGGTTCCCTTCTAAATAGACTGGACAAAGTGCTTTCTAGAGCTCAAGAAAAATAAAAAAAAACCACATATTCTTTTGTAAGCAGCAGCGGTCACTGCTTTCATTTTATTTATTTATTGAACAGATTATTAACAGGTCTAACGTACACCGTGAGTGTGTGATTATCCTTTCATTATCAAAATTTTTACAATTACACTGCTTTAATGGGAGATTAACTCACCGTTTATGTGTAGTTAACTGGTGATCTAGGACTTTTAGCCAGCACATATTTTAGATACATGACAATAAGTATTTTTTTATTGGTAATGTTTTTTTTTTATAAAAGTTTTGTTGAATTAAAAAGTGCACCTATACAGCTATATTTTCCATGTTTTGACACATAAAAAAAATGTGGCTAAGAAATACTTATTTGGTATGGTCAGAGATAAATTTAGTTAATCCTTAATTTTGAGCCCTTAAAAGTCATGTGAAATAAAAACTGATTGCATTGCGACACACCCCATTTGCTTATGCACACTGAGCAAGCTAATGCACAATACACACAAGAAGTTAAATGAATGAGGAGGCATGTGGATATAACACCACATCTAAATCAAGTCATTTTAGCATGTCAGTCAAATTTATGCATATAAAATATATTTTCCCAACAAGAAAAGTGTGGCTAGTGAAAATGGCCAGTGGCTTGTAATGTTGAAAATCTACTAGCCACAGTGTCTGGTGATCAAAAAAGTTAATGTCAAGCCCTGCTCACAAGGTACAAAAAAGGCTGGTATTGCTATATACAGTGTATCCGGAAAGTATTCATAGCGCTTCACTTTTTCCAAATTGTTTGATTTGGAATGTAATGTTACGGCCTTATTCCAACACAATTTGTCAGTTTGTTTTGGGACAGCTTAAGTGTTTTATGTTCACTCCACTTTAATGGAGTGTTCTGTAAAAACCAAATAATTCCTTCATGTTGTCCTGACACACATTGTGTTGGAAGCCAGCATTTTTACAGTGTACAGTGAACAATACAATGCCGCAAAGAGCTGGTGACATTATTTTTCAATATGTTAAGAACAATGAAATGAATTAAACCGTGAAGGCATACAATCAGGCAAATGTTCAGGTGCATCTTTTGCATTGTTGTTTTCCCTCAGTCCATCATTTTTTTGTGAAAATGTCAGGCAAGCAGAAGACAAAATGCTGCTTGTTTTCTTTTCTCTTATATTATCAGAGCATTCTTTTCTGTCCTTGCCTCAAGCCATTTTCTCAGCCTGTGTAATTTTGTTGCTTGTTATATTATCAGTGGCAGTAAAGGTCAGCAGCTGCCTTTATCATACCTGCCTCACACTTTCAACCCTTCGCTCCTTTCTGCCTCTTCCCTATTTTTATTATTAAAAGCTCCTATCATTTGGTGTTATTATATTGTACATGACCAGAATCTCCATACTAGTTTATATTTAAGCAAATGTAGCTGTCCATCAAGTATATGTGTATGTTATTTATTTACCCTTAATACTTTATTTATTCTATGTAACTTTTTAAATAAGATATTTTGAATAATATTGTGCTTGTGTCTGTACAGTATTGCAAAGGTATAATGTATTAACATTGTAGCAATTAACAAAATACTTTGGTGCAGTGTAAATGTTTATACCTTATTCTTAACTGTACATTCCAGCCAACCAGCTGCCATTTTTTTTAAACCAAAACTTCACTTACTTTACTTAAATTTTGTTTAACTGTTGTATATTTACAATATGGCTTGTTTGGTTGCGTTTTATTTAGTAAAATCACTGGAACATTATGTATTGAGAAGAGACAAGCGGTGTGAGAGCTGTGCACAGTCATTAAATGTCATTCTTCATCTGAATGGTGTAGTTCCTGTCTAACTTTCAGATATACCCTCATGTTTAGAGTGCTGTGAATTGCTGCGCTGAGTCTGGATTGGAGCTAAGTTTAACTGATATTTAATGTAGCAACTGTTACTGATGATATTTGATGCAGTAGTAGTATATAGTGCATCCGGAAAGTATTCATAGCGCTTCAAGTTTTCCCCATTTTTTTTATGTTACAGCCTTATTACAAAATGGATTAAATTCATTTATTTCCTCAAAATTCTACACACAATACCCTATAATGACAATTTGAAAAAAGATTTTTTTTTGAAATTGTTGCAAATTTATTACAAATAAAAACCCTGAAAAATCACATGTACATCAGTATTCACAGCCTTTGCTCAATACTTTGTTGATGCACCTTTGGCAGCAATTACAGCCTCAAGTCTTTTTGAATATGATGCCACAAGCTTGGCACACCTGTCTTTGGGAATTTT
This sequence comes from Danio tinwini, assembly GCA_903798205.1. Lineage (NCBI taxonomy): Eukaryota > Metazoa > Chordata > Actinopteri > Cypriniformes > Danionidae > Danio > Danio tinwini. The sequence goes on from CAIGQZ010032813.1 coordinate 906,074, forward strand.
TGCCCATTCCTCTTTGCAGTACCTCTCAAGCACTATCCGGTTGGATGGAAAGCGATGGTATACAGCCATTTTCAGATCTCTAGAGATGTTCAATAGGATTTAGGTCTGGGCTCTGGCTGGGCAACTCAAGCCCCTCCATTGATATTTTGGTGGTGTGCTGTGGGTCATTTTCGGCTGGAAGGTCATTGTCCAATGTCGCCCCAGTCTGCGGTCAAGAGCACTCTGAAGCAGGTTTTCATTCAGGATGTCTCTTCACATTGCTGCATTCATCTTTCCCTCTATCCTGACTAGTCCTCCAGTTCCTGCTGCTGAAAAACATCCCTACAGCATGATGCTGCCACCACCATGCTTCACTGTAGGGATGGTATTAGCCTGGTGATGAGCGTTGCCTGGTTTTCTCCAAACGTAACGCCTGGCATTCACTCCAAAGAGTTCAATTTTAGTCTCATCAGACCAGATAATTTTGTTTCTTTTGGTCTGAGAGTCCTTCAGATGCCTTTTGGCAAATTCCAGGCGAGGAGTCCGTCTGGCCACTCTACCAAACAGGCCTGATTTATGGATTGCTGCACAGATGGTCGTCCTTCTGTAAGGTTCTCCTCTCTCCACAGAAGAAAGCTGAAGCTCAGACAGAGTGACCATCGGGTTATTGATCACCTCTCTGACTAAGGCCCTTCTACCCCGATCACTCAGCTTAGATGACTGGCCAGCTCTAGGAAGAGTCCTGGTGGTTCCAAATATCTTCCACTTTCTGATGATGGAGGCCACTGTGCTCATTGGAACTATCAGAGCAACAGAAGTTTTTCTGTAACCTTCCCCAACTTTGTGCCTCGGGACAATCCTGTCTCGGAGGTCTACAGACAATTCCTTTGTCTTCATGCTTGGTTTGTGCTTTGACATGCACTGTCAACCCTGGGACCTATTTTGTGATTCACAAGTGATTCCTGGTTTATTTACAGTTGTGAATTGCAATATGGGACCTTGATCTCTGCTCTGTCGACTTTTAGGGTTAAAAATTTAACTATATAGTTTAACAAAGTGACTTTCATTGACTTTTTAGTTTGAAATAATACAATGTATAACAAATAATATATAGAGAAAGTAGTCTGTAAAATAACAGAAAATATACTGGTGGTATATTACAAGGTTTTTGTAGTGTAATATACAACACCAAGCCAGACAAAAAAAAATCACTTTAAAATCTTTATTTTTTATTTTTTATAAAAGTTACTTTTTTAATTTTTTAAGTTAAAAGTTAGAATAAAGATCAAGGTCTAATAATGCAATTCAAAAACAATTCATAACAATTTGCAATTCATAAACATAAATAAATAAACACTATTTTTTAGGAAATACTGATATTGTTGATTTAAAAGTTCATTACATTTTTACACATGTTATTTATTTGGTTTTTTTTTTGCAACCCCAAATCAGAAAATGTTGGGACAGTATGGAAAATGCAAATAAAAAAGTAGTGATTTCCAAATTTATTTGACTTGTATTTTATTGCAGACAATATGAACACAAACTTTTTTCATGTTTTGTCTGGTCAACTTCATCTCATTTTTTAATATACAAATATATCCTGTCATTCAGACCTGCAACACCATCCAAAAAAAGATGGGGCAGAAGCAGGGCTATTAATCAGGTAAATTTGTTAAATGATTTGAAACAGGTGATGTCAGCTGCAATTATGATTTGGTACAAAAGCAGCATCCAAGAAAGGTCTAGTCCTTTAGGAGCAAAGATGGGCAGAGGATTGCCATTTTGCCAACAAATATTAGAAAATTGTTATTGAAATACAAAAAAAAAATGTTCCTCAAAGAAAGATAGGAAGACATGTAGATATTTCACCTTGAACAGTACATACCATAATTACAAGGACGCATGCCTAAGCTGAACTACCATGATCTCTGATCTCTCAGCTGGCACTGCATCAAGAATTAGCATTTATCTATAAGCGATATCACCACATGCTACATGGACGCCTGTGTATATTTTATCAAGCAAAGCCATATTCTGCACACATTACAATGTCCTAGCTATGGAGGAATAGGATAAAGGTACTTTACCGACCTACCTGCAGTCCCAACCTGTCTTCAGTAGAGAAGGTGGCACATTTTGAAGTGCAAAATGCGACAACAATGACCCCGTACTCATGTCCACTTAAAAACTTGTTTGCAGGAACAATAGGACAAAATTGCACCTGAAACACTTCATCACTTTGTGTCATAAATGGCAATGGAATGGAATGTGTTGCAAGAACTAAAATTGGAATATGTGTTTTTAAAAACAAAAAAAGCAATAAAGGTTATGAGGAACACATCAAATAATGTTTGTTGTGTTGTCTGCAATGAAATACATGTCAAAGGCAATTTAGAAATCACTACTTTTATTTGTGTTTTCCAAACTGTTCCCTTTTTTTCTGATGTGAAGTTGTAAATAAACAAATTGTTTGTCATTTAAAAAAAAATAAACAAATTGTTCATGGTTATTTTTTATTCTTATTTTTATTAAATGTTTTAATTATTGCCCATTTTTTTTATAGTGAACATTATGGTAGCTGCCACATAGATATAGGGTAAGGTTATGCAAGGAAATGTCTACATCGATGATGTGCATGTTTGATGGATTCTGCTTTTGTCCTCATCTAAGCTGTTGACTCATATGTGAGGTAGAGATGAGATTAATGATGCTGTCTATAGATGGGAGACACACTGACAGCTGTGACACTTTGTGCCAGCCATTACAGTGAGTAAATGCATTCAGTGATGTTGTCGTGTTTAAAGAGCCCTGCTCTTCACAGAATGCCAGAGTCTCTCAACATAATTGTGTGAATGTGTGCCATTGTGTATTGACATTGATGCGTGTATGTATTTTGGTTTTCTCAAAGATCCGTGCCCTTCAGGGAAATGTGTTCTGTCAAACTGGAACAAACTGTGGGATTCTGCCACCAGATTTTCTTTAGTAAAGCACTGTCTCTCTGAGTGCATCTCTTTTAGTACAGCTTTACTATGTTTGTGTTAACCTGGAAACAAATCACGGCATTTTAGAATTTTCATTCTTTCATTCATTCATTCATTCATTCATTCATTCATTCATTCATTCATTCATTCATTCATTCATTCATTCATTCATTCATTCATTCATTCATTCATTCATTCATTCATTTTGCTTTTGGCTTAGTCCCTTTATTAATCAGGGGTCACCACAGCGAAATGAACTGCCAACTTATCCAGCATATGTGTTACACAGCGTATGCCCTTCCAGCCGCAACCCTGGGAACACCCATACACACTCATTGACACACCTACCTGTACACTACAGCCAATTTAGCTTATTCAATTCACCTATAGCTCATGTTTTTGGACTTGTGGAGGAAACCCATGCGAACACGGGAAGAAACTCCACACAGAAATGCCATCTGACCCAGCCAGGACTTAAACCAGCGACCTTCTTGCTGTTAAATCAATTTTATTGAATAAATAATTAGATTTAATAAATCTTTAAAAGTCAGATGAAAATGTCTAACTTGAATATGAATCAAAATGTTTTTGTTAAGCTTTAAAATGTTGTCGTGGAAATTGTCTTTTAATTAGGTTAAAGAACTAGGTTCTTTAAAAATAGATGCTGTTTTTTAGGAAACCAATCTGTGACTTTTTAAAACAGCTGTCCAAAGTGTATACATTTTGAAAAGCCATTTTTGTATTACAGTGTGGACTGAAAATGCATGGCCTATAGAAAACGATGACGCATTTAGGTCATGTGACCAATTCATTTAACGTGGTGGATGACATTGTAAAGCAGATGTTTTGCATGCTGTCCATTTTGACAGCTTTATTAAAAATTAAAGTCAGTTTGTACCTTCTCCATATTGCCTCTCCTTATAGGACACGGATCTATTGTGGCGGAAGGAGATTGCATTTATGTATTCATACAGGTCTGCGTACATGTATTAAAACAACGAATATACGCTTCTAAGACAATCATTCAAACACATATATACAGGGGTTAAACAATGAAAGTAAAACCCTGGCCAATTTAATGTTGGAGTTTTCATGGCTAAATTTGACCAGTCTGGTGGCCAATCTTCATTGATTGCACATTTTAGCAGTAAGAGCAGAGTCTGAAGGTTTAGTAAACAAAGTAATATCACAGTTTTGCTTAAAATATTGCTATGCGCACAACATATATGATGACATGTCAGAGTTTAAAGAAGGACACATTGTTGGAGCGCGTCTTGCTGGTGCATCTGTGACCAAGACAAGTAAGTCTTTGTGATATATCAAAAGCCAGAGTAACCAGGGTAATGTCAGCATACTACCAAGAAGGACAAACCACATCCAACAGCAGTAACTGGAGGCAAGAGAAAGCTGTTTAAAAAAGGGATGTCCGGGTGCTAACTTGGATTGTGTTTAAAAAACATAAAACCACAGCTGCCCAACTTACTGCAAAACTAAAAGTGCACCTCAACTCTCCTGTTCCCAGCAAAACCTTTAGTTGGGAGCTCCACAGGTCAGTATTTATGGCTGGGCTGCTACTGTCAATTCTTTGGTTGTTCCTGCCAATGCCAAACGTCAGTTTCAATGGTGCCAGCAGGAAAATCTTGGGCTGTGGACAATGTGAAAAATGTAATGTTCACTGATGAGTCCACCTTCACTGTCTTTCCCACATTGGGGAGAGCTATGGTGTGGAGAAGCACAGAATGAAGCATGGGAGTAGATCAATGATGGTTAGGGTTGCAAAATCATGGGATTCCCTAGGCTCAATATTTATGCTAGATTTGTGACAAGGACTACCAAACTATTCTGGAGGACCATGTGGACCCAATGTTTCAAACATTATATCTTGAAGGTGGTGCTGTGTGTCAGGATGATAATCCATTAATACACACAGCAAGTCAAAAAAGTGGTTTAATGAACATGAACGTGAACATGGCTTGCGCATTTTAAGGCAAAATTTTGGAGCAGCAAGTCAGGAATTGTTTTCTCCCACCATCATCCTGTAGTGACCTGGCCACAATTATGCAAGAAGAACAGCTCAAAATCCCTCTGGCCACTGTGCAGGACTTGTATTTGTCATTCCCAAGGCAAGTGATGCTGTATTAGCTGCAAAAGAAGGCCTTGCACCGTATTTATGAATTATTGTGGTCCAAAACCAGGTATTTCAGTTTCATTTTCCAATCCCTATAGTTTCTCAACAAGTTAACATTATCAAAAAGATGATAAAGTGAAATTATATTCTAAACCTCTAACTCAATCACTCAATCAAGCCTCAATCATGCAATTTTACTGTTTTATTCATCCTAACGTGAATTTTGGTTTCATATACGAAGGATTCTTACAAATGTTCTTACGGATGATGTTTCTTTAGTGTCTTAAATTCTCCTGTGCAGCATCTTGTTCACTCTCACATGTTGTACACTGCATGTAAATTAGCCATGTTCACTGATTTCCATGTTGCAATATACAAATGGAAAAAATATATAATCTGTAAAGGTATTTAAGCCGTCACTTGGGCTATACCCTTTCTAAAGGTACACATTTTTACTTAAAGAGTCCATATTGATAGCTTAAAATATAAGTTATTAACTGAATTGTTCAATAGTATTCCTTATGAAATTTCTAGGTCCTAATATGCTTCTTAACAGTGTCAAAATGGACCCAGTACACATACTAAAGGTGTACTAAAAGTCCTGGGGAAAGCTTACAGTATATAAGAGTGTGGTAGCAATATATATACCATCTTACTGGTCATGGTATTACTCACAGCTGCATTTTTTAGCCCTACCTCATAATCATGCCGAAGTTAATTGAGTCATCAATCTCCCACTGTTTAGTGGATCAAGACCCTCTCTGGTGCCAAATTCTTGTTCATGCACTATGCAGTGAAATCATGCACTCCAGTAAATTTTTCTAGTCCTTTCACTCTCCTCGGCTCTCGGTTCTCTCTCTCTCTCTCTTTTCCGTTTTTATTTGACAGTATTTGACATTCACTCTGTTGGGCTTTTTGTGTTTTCTCTGTGAAGGAAATGAGGTGAGGAACAGAATGAGATGAATAATAATATTAAATGGCTTTGATGTCAATAGTGCTATCATTTAAGCCACCCTGTTTTTCAGAGGTTGGCAGAAAAATAGCCCAATCCAGGGTTAAGTGTGGAGCAAAAAGCAGGTTTTTTGTCTGTTACTCTTGAACAGTAGTACTTTTTATTGATTTGGAAAAACGGGACAAAATGCAACTACTGTTATTCATGTCACTGTAGTCAAGTGCACTCTAAAAATGTATGTTTGCTGTTTGTTCAAACTACTCATTTAAAATGTACTGAAACAACACAATTCATAAGTTTATTTTAGGACAACTTAATTGTTTGTTGTTCAATCCATATACATTTGTAAAAACTTCTAAGTTAACTTAATTCAGTCATGTTGTCCCAACACAAGTCAGTTGTGTGGAACACAGCATTCTTTACTGTATGTCTAATTCCTCTGTAGTCAAATCCAGATGTTTACCTTTAGTGTAACAGCACAGAGAGTCCCTTATGTGGCTGGTGTAAACACAAGTATTAAGCGGGTCGCATACTGGATGCGCCGCTCAGCACTGCGACACGGCGCGCACATGACAGTTTAATGTATCACACACACGTGCACATTCGTATAATATTTAATATGAAACTATTCAGATGGCGCTCTGTGGCACGGCAGAAATATGAACTGTGTCCTAAGTCGTAGCTGGGTGCCGCAGACAGCCGACAATTTGCAGCGCCGGTGTGCGTACCCTGATAGAAATCTATGTTTAGAATTCTAAATTGCATGCCGCTGCGTGGCACGCTGCGGCGCATCGCCAAGCAGAGCATCCGGTGTGTGACCCCCTGTAGAGTAAAGTAGATCTATTCTGGTGGCCATGTCAGAGCTGTAGAGTGCGTGTCCATTGAATGTCTACAAAAACGTGAGCATTGTACTAAAACATATTTAGCTGCGAGTGCTTCTCCAATTGTCAAAGCATAAAAAAAATGGCTCACACATTCACCGCCTAGCTACACAGTCAGCATTAAAAAAACAAAAAAAAAAACATCAGCTGGCATTTCTACAGTGCAAAAGCACTTCGGTGGACATGCACTTGTAAGATGCCACACACATGTCCAGCAGAAATCCAGGGTTAAGCCAACATGCACAGCATTTCTGACCATTACCTCCTTGTGTTATGTTAAATTACAACTAAATGTGACAGTAAAAGCTGATTTACAATAATTTTTAAAGTTTATTTATATATGAGCAACATCTCTGAGTGAATATGGTAACGTTTCATCCTAACTTTTGTACCATTTTATTACATTTAACAAGATTTTATTCATTTAAACTGAAAAATTCCTCAATTAAAATTTCAAAAATAATGTACAACTACAACAAAAACAGACTAATGCATATTTAACAATATTTCAGAAACTGCTAATTAAATATTACCAATATAAAATTAAATAATTCTACACATTTAAAACATCATCATTACTCTGACATTTTTAGTGTAAATGTTAACTGTAAGTGAAATGTTAAGTACAATAAGGATTTACCATTACAAATTACAAAGGTGCTTGATTCAAAATAAAAAGGTGCTTTAGGAAATGGTGTCCAAGAAAGAGTGGGAACCCTGCGTGCAAGTGTCTTTTTACATGTGCATCAAATGTGCACTCATCTTATAAAAGATTGGACCAGCCATATTTGTAAATAAATGAAGCATCTTGTGTGAAATCAGTTTTTTTTATCTTCAAAGTTTTGATTGATGGAACTCAACAACAACAAAAAAAAAAACGTTCTTGAAGGCTAAATGTTTCCTCATAATTTACCACTGAAAGTGTGAACGCTATTTCAGAAAAGTACTGTGCATGTGAAGAGCAACATTTAGTGTCTAGGTTTCCATGGCTACAAGAAGATGTCAGCGTTCTTGTCAGAGCAACTGATTGAGCTTGTCATGATTGCCAATTGATATGTGCTCTATTTTGGCACCTTAAAATGCCTTAAAAGCTTTTTTCTTCTTCTTTTTTGTTTGTTTATCTCTGCCATCTAGTCTCTTAGCACACTTTGTGTCCATTGGTAATGATAAAACAGTAAAAATTAAAAGCAGCCCCTTTTTTATGTTTATTTTTTTAATACACCCACCATGTTTATTTCCCTGCAAGTATGGACTGCATTGTACTGTACAAAAGCATTTTACAACCCTAAAATCCAATTAAAATGTTTCTGTTGCATTTATTCTTCTGTTCTATTTTTTTATTATTTATTCTTATATTATATTTTGTTCTATTATAAGATCTGCACCACTACTTTTAGACATGTACGTTTTTAGATTTGTTTTAATTCAGTTTTCCTTTCTGAATAAAGTGTTTGGTTATAGGCTACATGTTATTGATGTGTGTACATATAATGTTAGATGTTGATGTGTTCTCAAATGGTCTTACGAGTATTTTTTCCCCCCAGAGAATAATATTTGTTCTTTGAAAGTTAAATAGTTAGTAAAATAAACTCTTTACATCAATGTGACATTCAATTTAATTAAATGAAATTATTATATGCACTGTAAAAAATAAGATGACAAAAAGCCATCACAACAAAAGCTTTCATGTTACTTTAACTTATTTTAATAAGTTAATCGGGTTTCAACTAATTTTTAAGTAATAAAAAGTGAAACTTCTTATTTTTAGTCAGTTTGACGGATGTAAGTTGAGATGACTAGAAAAGATTAATTGATTCAACAAAAAAATTAAGGCAGTACAATTTTTTAGAGTGTGTTAAAAATAATGGCTTTGTTTTTGTAATGTTAAGAATGTAAAGAGTACATTTTAGAGACTGTTGGAATCAATGCTGACCTTGACAGTGCTTTGATGCAATGATTTAATGTGTTTATTTTATTACGCCTAATATTAATCGTGATTAGACAGAGAAGGTTAAATGCTTTTAAAACTTTCTCAGCCTGTATTGACATTCTTGACGTACGTGTGGGCGCAGCTATTCAAGATTTCCACTTTCATTGACTTCCATTGATTTTTACATTAAAAACAGCTCATTCTGCTTGATGTTGCAAAATGGTATTACTTATTATTCAACTTTTTATGTGACGTCATGAACACACTTGTTTGTAGAGCAAGTAGTTTGACCGTTTTCTGCCATTTATTATGATTAGTCATTTCTCCCATAGGCTACTGAATTGCAAGTTCTAAAGCAATCGCAAAAACGAACGCACTTCCACATTGCAGAATAAGGTCAATACATTTGTTTGGGGCCAACTACAATATATCATCGCAGTATTTTTTACTTTCTTTAGCTGATCTATGAAATACACAAGCTGGTATAGTCCCTATGACTACACCTGCTAACCCACTGGCAGTCTCCACACTGTGATCTTTAATCCCTGTGATCACTTCCTGTTTTATGGTAGTGTTCTCTTTTTCTTTCACATTTTCTTCAGTAACTGATAAGCTCTTATCACAGTAGGTTTGTTTTTAAATGCACTTCAGTTAATCAGTAGGGATGTTAATAGAGTTGTTTATGTATGTATGTGTGTCTCTGTGTGTGTGTGTGTGGTTGCTTGTAGCCTTTAAACATTGATTTATTCAAGTTTTAAAGCATTGTGTTGCGTGATATTTTGTTTGATGTTTGAGCAGCCTAATGCTGTGTTTGAATCAGATTTCACACGTTCAATTTTATGATTCAGTGTGAGGCGGATTATTTTCAGTTGTTTTTTTAAATCTGTCACTAATCATTCTACTGAAAGATGCATAAAGTTTTACATGCTGATTTTAAAGCTTTGTAGATTGTGTGCAGTGCTTGTACTTTGATCAGAGAGCTCTTCTATAGCATGTGACAGACCAGCTGCTGTACGCCTTGTACACTGTACTAACCTATTGGCGACTGCTTGCTGATTTAGTATTACTATTATTATTTTTTAGTTTTCATGACAGCACACTTGCAGGTTTACAAAACTTTGTATGTTTCTCCCATTTTGTTATGCGGTTGACACTGTAACATGAGCAAATATTTGGGGGGAAAAATCCACTGATCGTTATCAGTACTGTAGAGACAAAGCATCACATCTATAAATTTCTTTTGTGAACAAATGATTGTCATGTCACAAAATTTGTGTTCTAATCTTAAACGTGATGTGAAATATCCCTGAGCAAGCTTTTCCATTTTACAAAAATCCAGATTACTGGTTAAAAAAGGATTTCATCCACAAGATTTTGACAAGCAGTGGTATTGGAGAAGAAGTGATCTTTAACATTACCTTTATGCCTTTATAGAGACATTATATACTTATATCTTATATACAATAGTCAATTAAATTCTTATATTCTTATATACAATTAAAGACAATAGTCTTGTTGTCTATCCAAGTTTTAGGAACAACAAATAATAGCTTGACTTCTCGTTGATCATTTGGTATCAGAAGTGGCTTATATGAAAGGCAAAGACCTCTAGATTGTGCTTATTTTACCTAAATAAACTATTATCATACCTTGATTTTTAATTATTTAATTAGGACAGTAAGGTCTGACTTTGCTTAGACAAAAGTCTTGTCACTTAACAGAAATAAATATATAAAGTGTTGAATTTAAAGTCATGGTGCAGTGGAAAAATAATTAATATGGAGTATGACCCCTTTGATCTTGGAGGACTGCATCTATACATCTTTGCAATCACTCAAATAACTTATTAAGTCTTCTGGAATGGCAAAGAAAGCATTTTGCAGGACTCCCAGAGATCTTCTTCAATGCCTCCTCCATCTTACCCCTGACATGTTCAATGATGTTTATGTCTGGTTAGTGGGCTGGCCAATCCTGGAGCACCTTGACCTTCTTTGCTTTCAGGAACTTTGATGTAGAAGCTGAAGTATGAGAAGCGCTATCCTGCTGAAGAATTTGCCTTCTCCTGTGGTTTGTAAATATAATGGGCAGCACAAATGTCTTGATACCTCAGGCTGTTGATGTTGTCATCCACTCCGCGTATCTCTCGCATGCCCTCATACTCACTGTAACTCCAAACCATGATTTTTCCTTCACCAAACTTGACGGATTTCCATAAGAATCTTGGGTCCATGAGGGTTCCAATAGGTCTTCTGCAGTATTTTGGATGGTTATGATGCAGTTCAATAGATGAGTTATCGGAAAAATCTACCTTCTGCCACTTTTCTAAATTTCCAACTAGAAGTCAAGCTATTATTTGTTGCCCTTACAACTGGGATTGATGACATTTTTTTTTGTCAGGTAGTGTATACTTGATCTATAAAAACTTTTATAGTAAGTCTTTACGCTCACACACTCATTGATTCATTTTAGATATTCTAAAAGCTGCTATTTGTTTAGTTTCTTTTGCCAGTTTTATTTATTTATTTTTAAACAAGTCTTTATTTTTAAACACATTTCTTTTCTTACAATGATCTACTTTCTTCTCAGGGACCTGCTGTTTAACCAGATCTACCCTCGTCTAGTGGAGAACTCTGTAGCTCGGGGTGTTTTTCTGGAGAGTCTGGAGCCCTACATTCTGAGCGAGCGGATTGGCTGTCTAACTGCTCCTGTCATGAGAGACCTGCTCAGTTATTTCCAGGAGAACGGCATGATGGATAGCGTGGAGGGATGCCTGGTCCACATGGACATTACCAACCTGGACATACAACAGGTGTGATGTGCTAATGGTTTATTGCTGCAGATGTTCATTGACTGTATTTCTCCAGTCAACATACAGTGCATTTACTTGAAAACGTGCATTTTTTGCAGGTGGTGCAGATGTGCTGGGATAACCAGCTCTATGATGCCATGATTTACGTCTTTAACAGTGGCATGAATGATTACATCAGCCCCATGGAGGTATGAAAAGGTTTTGCTAAAATGCAACTGCTGGACTTTGAGGACCTGAGCAGATTTTGAAACACCAGACCTTAAACACGTCCTAAATTTATACATTTTTACAGAGAAGAAATGAGCACCATAATCAGTGCCTTATGATCCGAAGCTGTCAGATTTTCAAGTCATTAAACAGAATAAGAATTCAGGCAGAAGCATGCATTGCAAAGAGTGATGCAAACAAACATAAATATACAGTACAATAGATGAACTGGCTGAAGCTGCTATTGTAGTCACTTTGGGCCAGATTTACTAAATTTAAGCAAGATAATTTCAAAACCAAGACAAAATAATTAGGGATGCTAATTAATTAATTGATATTCATAATGTCAAGATTAGCCTACTGTATAAAAAATATGTAGTTATTTAATAAAAGTAGATATGGTACACAACAAAATTACACCTTTATTTAATTTTATTTAGGCCAATTTATTTATTGGCCAGAGAATAGGCATATTCACAAAATAGACAAGACACTGATGAAAAAACCTTTTAGATGAAAAGACTTCAGAACTGGACAGCACCCATGTGCTCAACTCATATCCGTTTTTAAACATTAACTTACATTTACAGGCATATTTGACTGTATAGATGCAAGATGGTCCACAAAATCTACTTTTTTGACAACGGTTTGTGTATTTGACCATTTAGGTGCAAGTTGAACAGATCACACACTGTCTGAAAGAGCAAAGATCTCTCTGGCAACTGTGTCAGTTGTGTAATTCAACATCATTCTGCCTGTTCCAGCTTTTCTTAATACAGGCTAATCAAAAACAAATATAAATGAATGGTTATTGTATTCTACAGCAAACTTGGTTAGCTTTCATTAGGTTGTAATCAACAAAACTTAAATACAGGACTGTCCTGGAAATACGAGACATCCGGTGACCCTTTTGGTGGGCTAAACCAGGCCTGTTCAAATTTCAGACAAGGCTTTAGTCCAAAAATTGAGGGGTTGTAAGATGTTTGGTAGACCTGGCATTAGGTGACTCACTCTAGTTGTTTGTTGTAAGTCATCTTTTAAATCGTGAAGCAGATTAAACAACATGGCTTGGCAAACAATATGTTTGGACGATGTACTCCTTTGGCACTCTAGTTAAATTTGTGCATGTGGAAAAAGTCTCCAAGCACTGGCAAAACCAGCTGCAGCCATTTCAAGCAAAATTTAAGATGTGCTTATGCAATGGCACAGAAACCCACAATTTGAGAAGAGAACACGTTAGTAAATCTAACTACGTGATTCATTTAAATTCTCCCCTTCCATAAAATTTGCATCTGACAGAGAAACTTATACAAATGATTATTTAATAAGTCAGGCACAAAAATAGGTGTGACAGGTGTATTAGGTGTATCCCTCTTTTTTATTCTTTTCCAATTTTCCAAAGTGATGTAGAGCATGGGCATTTTATGTGTATTACACTATTGCCAAATGACTTGCCTCATTGGCCTAACTTTCCTAGTTAAACTAATTAACCTAGTCAAGCCTTTAAATGGCATTTTATGCCGCATACTATACTGTAGCTTCAAAATAACTAGTCAAATGTTATGTACTGTCATCATGACAAAGACAAAATAAATTGTTTAACAAATGTTGAAAAAAATACTCTACATTAAACAGCACTTTTGAAATATTTGAAAAATAATAGTTTTGACTTCTGCTGTAAATATTAAGTAATATATGATACTTTATATATAATATATATTAAGTAGTCTCTTTATAGTTTATTTCACTTGACAAAACCCATTTGACCCTTAATGATTTCATATCTGATGATTGGAACATGCAAGATACAGTAGTCCTCTAATATGACATGTTTTGAGGGTTAGTCTGTGCTCTAGCAAAGTTTTAAGCATACTGCTGTTTGATACCCCTGCTAAAAAAGCCAGTCTAAACCAGCCCAAGCTGGTTGTCTGGTTTTAGCTGGCGGAACACTCTGGTTTTGGCCATTTCCAGGCTGGTTTCCAGCCATTTCCAGCCTGGTCTTAGCTGGTCAGGCTGGGAGTTGACCAGCTAAAACCAGCTTGACCAGCCAAAACCAGCTATGTCCAGCTTAAGCCAGGCTGATCAAGCTGGTTTTAGCTGGTTTAAGCTGGTAATTTTCCAGCCTGACCAGCTAAGACCAGGCTGGAAATGGCTGGAAACCAGCCTGGAAATGGCCAAAACCCCTCTAAAACCAGGCTGGTTGGCCAGCTAAAACGAGGTTAATTGATTGCTAATCAACAACATGCTCTCACTGCTGCAATTACGCAATGCATCAGAACCATTTTCAGAACGGAAACTCCGAAATTTTTCACAGTTCTGGAATTTTTTTAAAACTTTACCAGCTCAGGATAAGAACTGGTTCTTGGTATCAACCCTACATCAAATATGGTAAAAAGAAAAATAATAAAGTTTAACTGTCTCTCTTCTGATGAGTAAGAATGCAAACTTTCTTAGCTGTTGGAAAAGCTCAAATGTACTAGTTTCATTTGTGATTTTTGTGCATTAGATAAGCACATGTGACCTTTTATATAAAATATTTTAACATACCTCTTAAGGGACAGTTCACCCAAAAATTTTATTGTACTTAACATTTACTCACACACAAGTGGTTCTTAACTTACGAAATACCTTCTTCTGTTGAACACAAAACAAGATATCCTGTAGAATGCTGGAAAGCAGCACCCATTAGAGTTCCATAAAACATACTGGTGAAAAAATAATGGTGAACTGTCCCTTTAAGCATGTCATAAAATATCATGTTACTACAGAATGTGTTCAGAATGTTAAAATGTGTTCCCAGCACACACCACACTATTTTCTGTGAAATCGGTCAGCTCTGACTGCCTCAAGCGTTGAGTCATTCAGACTGCAAAGTGGGGTAAAAAAAGTACTAAGCAAATGTCGTGTATTCCAAGCTTTATTTTCCCCCATTCACACTCTCATGGTATGATTGCCACACTAAGCAGAAAACACTAAATGGAACCTGTTAAAGCTTCAGGGACACCACATGTGCTTTTTGTTTTGATGCACACACATGCACTTTTGCCCATGTTTTTGTGTGTGTTTCTCACCATTAAGCTAGAAGAGAAGATGAAAGCCTTGTAGTCAGAGGAATCTTCTGAACTCCAGATGAAAGGCGGCATAGAAAAGGGAATTCATTTCTTTCGTGGCCAGAATGTCACACACTGACCAAACACAACAACACTCTGCTCTAGTGCTGGATTACATGACCGTGTCTTGCAGGTGCTGCTGGGAGTGTGGATGGAGAAAAGACTGTGTTGTATTCATCTTAAACCCTGACACCAAATGACAAACTCTCTTAACAAACTGTATATTTATGTCTAAAATAGTAATTGTCTTAAGCTAAACTGTTTCCCAATATGAGGGAGCCCACTTACATCATTTTTAGGACACAAAATAATCACTTTCTCCTTAAATGAAAGTGATTTTGGCTTGCTAATGCTGAGTCACTTTTAACAAATTTACTGTAATGAAAATATGTTTTGTTTTTCTTTGTCCTGCTTTTCCAGAAACTCTTTCAGGCGATTGGTCCTCCTCTGCATGAAGGAAAGCCTCTCACAGGTAGATCAGAGAAAGGAACTACTCTTTCAAATGTAAAAACAACACAGCCCACGTAAATCCTAACACCTGCTAAACTATAACAAGATGTTTCTGTTTTTGATGGCTTGAGCTAACCTAGAAAATGGCCCCGTTTTGTACTGGGATGTTAAAGAAATGTTGGGTAGCACTTCAAAATAAGTTCAATAGACTGTTTTTGTTTGGTATCACAAAACGACTAACAAATGAGATAACTAACCTTAAAGAAATGTTTTGAGAAATCATGATTTAGACCATTTTAATGTGGTCATGTCATTGGCCCATGAACATTTCCTGCTTGTTATCAAACTATTTCATACCTGTAACAATAAGCAATTCAATCATAACTTAATGTTAAAACTGCTATCATAACAATATTTATCAATATGTGGCTCTTTTTGGATTCTCTGAAGCTCTAGAAATTAAAAATGTAAAACATGAAATACATTGGGACCATTGTTTTTGTTAACATCCCTCAAAATGGTCTATAGGTGTTTATCATATTAAAATGACTTTGATTTAATAAAACTAATAACAATGATGATGCTATTATAATTAATAATGATACTGATATAGAAATATTTGCAAACTCTGCAGCTCCACATTTGACTCACTAAAATAGCATTTTGTTTACTTATTTATTTATTAAAAGCACAATTAAGTTTTTTTTTCAAACCTGCAGCTCTAGCTTGGTTATTTTAATGTATGCTATTTATGCAACTATTATAAAATCTGCAGTACAAAATCTTGGCTTCTCTATCGCCATCTCTGGTTGAGAAGCAAATTTACCAGTAGAGTAGTTATTAGCAGTTTCATTTCACACTGTTCTTCTGCATGAGTGAACTTGATGGTTTGAGGATTTTCTATGGTTGTCATTAATCATCATGTCTGGATCTGTGGGTCTGTCATGTTGTCAAATCTAATTTGACCTATTAAATATTATTGTGCTTTTGGGATATTTGATGTTTTACCAGATAATTAGTTGTTTTCCCTTTTTGGTTCTGCAATTGAGCCAAGAATAAGCAATATTTTTCTTTGTCAGTGCATGATTTAACTTGATCACTAAAATGATCACTGTTATTACTATTATTTTTACATTTTTTATTGACATTCTTGTTTTGATTATGATACTAATAGTTTCTTACATTTATATAATGCTTTTCTGCACACTCAAAGTGCCTTACACATTTTTTGGGGGGAATCTTCTTATCCACCATCAGTATGCAGCATCCACCTGGATGACATGACAGCTGCCATATTGTGCTAGGCCACACAAAACACACACCAAACACTAGAGCTTAGACCAGGGATGTCAAACTCAATTCCTGGAGGGCCGAAGTTTAGTTCCAACCCTAATTAAACACACCTGATCAAAGTACTTGAGTCCTTCAGGCTTGTTTGAAACCTACCAGTAAGTGTGTTGAAGCAGGGTTGGAACTAAACTGTGCAGGGTTGCGGCCCTCCAGGAATTGAGTTTGACATCCCTGGCTTAGACTGAGGCCAAAAAATTTAACGCGACCCTACCCGAGCCTGTGCATCTTGTGTCCAAGCCCGACCCGGTCTAACACATTAACAGTAATTATGAGCATGAGCCCAATTTAAACCTGACAATTTTTTTTATATGTGTGCCTTTATCACAGATGTTCTCAATTCTGAGTTGTTTGATAATGCAATGAGGACGAAGCATGTAAACTGCATTGTTTGTTTATTCAGAATGGATTGTAACAAAAGAGGACATTGAAGGCTGACTATCTATCTTTCTGCCATGACAAGCCTGCTTCTTGACATGTATCTGTTCATCCTGGAAGTCCCTGTTTTTATGCCTCTTTCACACCACACACGTGAGCAGCGTGTTTTTTTGGCGTCCATGTTACTGGATAAATAATTAGAGCTTTCATACTGTACACAGAAGCAGTGCGTCAGGCCGAGCGTGAGCAGATCTGAAGCAGCTCAATTAAAGTAACAGTGTATTGATAATGACCAAAAAGCATTGAATGACAGTAAAAATTTGCAATTTTAATTGATGCATTGATGAGATCCACTGAATTTTATGCACTGTTTCTACTCTACACGCTGCGCACACGCTGCTTCAACTCTTCTTGTGTGTGCAATGTGTGCCAGTGGAGAAGATGCTGTTGCAGGAGCTAGATCGTTGCTGCAGGTCGTGTCAGGTCAATGTGGGCTCGGGCTCAGGCAAAGAATCTAAACTCTACCACACACCAGCTGATTGGTGGAGAGGAGACAGAGAGATGAAGCCAATGTGGGAATGGTTAGGAGGCCATGATGGAGAGAGGCCAGTGGGCAAATTTGGCCATGATGCTGGGGTTAAAGCCCTGCCCTTTTTCGAAGGACATCCTGGGATTTTTAATGACCACTCAGTGTCAGGACCTTGGTTTAACGTCTCATCCAAAAGACAGCGCTCACTGAGCAGTATAGAGTCCCCATAAATATACTGGGGGATAGGACCCACACAGACCACAGGATGAGTGCCCCCTACTAGTCTCACTAACATCACTTCTGCAGCATCCTATAGTAGGTGACACTTTAAAATGAGCATTAACCCACGCCTTGTACTGCCGCAGCTCTAAAGGAGTAAGAACTTGTTTTTAGGTATGACCGTAATTTGCGGTTATCCCACCAGGGGCCACCAAGGGACGGGATGCAAACTACAGAAACAGCCTATACTTAGGCCGTACTCACACTATGTACAGTTGTCTTGAACCGAGCCAAAGCACGCTTGTCCCCCTCCCGTCTCCCCCGACGGCCCGCACTCACATTACATTCGGGCCTGGGCGCGCTTACGTCATCGATGATGCGCTGTTCAGTAAGCACTCTTGCTCAGCACAGTGGGGATTTCTTTAGTTATATCGTTTAGGTCGTTTGATATGCGGTGACATGTAGTCTAATATTTTGCCGAACAGATCAGCCACTTTTGACACTCATAAACAATCATAAAGTCCTCATGCTGCAGGAATTAGGAAGTTTGCTGAAGGCGCAGCTGACGTGCAGTGAGGGGTTTGCGTCTTTAATAATCTACCACGTTTATTGCATTCATTAAACAGTACGAATGATTAATTAATCCATATGAAACAGTCCCTTAAAAATAACGTCTCGCTTTCAGTTTCGGGCTTAGACACGCTTGCATTCACACTGTAAGCGTACCGCGCCTGAGCCCAAGTGAACCGCACTCAGGCCTACTTCGTCCAACCGGGCCAGGGCCGCCCAAGCCCGATTCAGAGCACTCACACTTCTCAAACGATCTGGGAAACAGGCCTATAAATCATTTATTAATCATTAAAAACTTGTTAACAAGCTTTGTAATCATTGTAATCTTAAGTGAAATGATGATTAATTTTGGAAAGTAAAATTTAAGAAATAAAAGACAACAAAAATGAAAGTACAAACATACATACAAATAAGTAGGCATAAAATAAATAAATAAATAAATAAAGCAGTGTTTTAGCCTAAATATAGAGAGATGTACAGTGTTATTTTAAAGTGATAGGACTAAGTCAATAAATAAGCTTTTTCAGTTACGTTTTCATTTACAGTTTTCATTTACATTTTCGTTGTTGATTTTATGTTACTGTCTATTATTTATATATATTACTATATAAACAATTTATTTTATGTCTCAGTTACTGTACATATAATAAATTAATTTTTAAATAGGCCTAAATAATTATTTATTTAAAGACATAACCAGAGAAACACTGAGAAACGGTCTGGCACTATTTTTAAATAGGCCTACTATAATTTTTTTTAAAAGCTGCAAAGTGGGCTATATTATTTTAATTATAGTCTATATTACTTTAATTCATTTCCTCTGTCTCTATTACTTGCAGTTTAATGTGCACGTGCTGTGTTGGATGAGAGGCACTCATTGACCTTTTTTATAGGCTACTATAGTAGAGTATATAATAATTTTGTTTTTTACATATAGCATTGCATTCATTTGCATAGACATTTTTCCCATGTGGTACTGACTTGGCACAGCCCTGCTTGGCTTCAGTGAGCAACCATGTTAGATTTGCAGAGTGCTAGCTGCTGGCGTTATGGTCTTACTTTTCTATAAGGTTTTAATGTGCAATTTAGGTTTTTTATTGTTCGCCACTTGGTTGTTGTAATGTGCTATTTAAATTTTAAGTTATTGCTATTTTAAGTTGATTGACTTTCAAAATATTTCATTTGCACACTTACTACATTACACAGGAAATTCAACAAACTCTAGTTTTGCATGCCAAATGTACAAAATCTACTAACTAATGCTGTTATTAAAATTATTAATACATAACAGTTTAAATGACTCTAATTTCTGACCGCTAAAGTAGCAATGTTTTATTATTTAGGAAATCTAATGCTAAACTTAAGTGCACATAATCCTATTTTCCCACTTATGTCCTATCACAGATGAGCATGTTGTAATGGGGAATAAACTGCTGGTGTACATCAGGTGAGGTGACTTTCTGCATGAATTCTTCAGTCATACACAGTTGCATGTCATATAACACACCTGTTCTTTCTCCTCTGCCAGCTGTTGTTTGGCAGGACGTGCCTATCCGCTAGGTGACATTCCTGAAGATCTGGTCCCTCAGGTGAAAAACCAGGCAAGTGGTGTGATTACATCCAGATTGCAATAAAGAACATGCATTGTTTGGTTAGCATCTGCGGTCGCACTCGTGTTGCGTATAGCTCGACACGCAATACTCTTGTCTGTTTTGTTTGTACTGAGTCTGTATGAGTCACGCCGATTTCTCCCTGTTACATACACACAGCTCTCATAGAAGACACAAGAGTGTGTGTGTGTGTGTGTGAGAGTTTAGTATTCTCAGCAGTTTGCTCTCAGCAGGGCTTTTAGGGGGATTTCCTTTTTGTTGCCCATCCAAAGCGTTCAAGCAATTAGTTCTGGGATGAATGACCTCAAGAGAACCTTAAATACGGATGAGGAACACAAAAAAGCACACACGGCCCAAAGCTACTCTCACTTTCATGTTAACACAATGAGTGCTGTCATACTCTGATGCAAACATTTGATTGGATGAAATCTAGTCAGTTTTTAAGTTTTAAAAATGCTAATTCTATGTGAACAAAAATGATAAATCACTAACTGCAATAACAGATATGCTGTAATACCTATAAAGCAAATAACTAACAAGTTAGTATTAGAAAGTTACGTATAACCAAAAATATAAATGAAGTATTCTGAATCAAAGATCTGAATGATCTAAGATCTGAAATATGAGTTTAATAAGCTAAAGAAAGTAAACGACATGGTAGCATGTTCTGAAACTAGGGCTGGGCCAATAAACGATAATATATGGAATCGCGATAAATTTCTGTCAATAACAATAAGCTCTGGACTTTTTTTTACTCTATATTGATCTAAGAGCCAATCACACAGCAGAAATGTGCAACAATGGGAATCTAAAAGTGTGTTGAATTGATTTACTGAGTTTTTGGCCACAGAAAAATTATTGGCCGAATATGTTACGTCATTTAATGGACCCTCTAATTTTTGTGGCTTCAGTCATTTTTGGGGTACTCTTTTAATTATGGAAGCATTAACGACTAATATCGAAATATATATCGTTATCATTTAATATGGAAAATAATTATCAAGATTGCGTTTGTGCCATATCGCCCAGCCCTAGCTGAAACACGAGAGCTAGAGCCAGAGAGCTTCCAGAAAAGATTTTATTATATACAGTAGAGTTATATACAGTAGGCAGACGAACATCCCTCTTTCTATGTCAGCAGCAGATGTTTATACTGCTCAAAGAAATTAATCAATTATATCACTAAACTACATCTTATATGTTTCCTTCACCTAAGTTAGGTGAAGGTGATGGCTGAGTCATGTCAATATCAGTGATCAGTGAAGCACAAAAGGTCAATAGGCGCAATAAAAGTTGCAATTTGCACTTTCCAAATACCAGCACATATCTGGTGCAAATTTAAAGACATGCACATATTTTAAATGCCAAACTAAAGAAAATGCATTATATCTATGGAATGAAGATACAAAACAGAAAATGACAAATATTTGAATATTACCTGTTATATACATGTAAGTATCATAATCTAGTAAGAATATGATGAAAAGTATAGTTATAAAAGATTTGTATGATTAATAACAATCAATAAGTTATGTAGTGGTTTGAGCCCCGGCTGGGTCAGTTGGCATGTCTGTGTGGAGTTTGCATGTGTTCCTTGTGTTAGCGTGGGTTTTCTCCAGGTGCTCCGGTTTCTCCCATAATCCAAAGACATGCAGTACAGGTGAATTGGGTAAGTTAAAATTGTCCGTAGTGTATGTATGTGACTGAGAGTGTGTGGGTGTTTCCCAGTGATGGGTTGCAGCTGGAAGGGCATTCACTGCATAAAACATATGCTGAATAAGTTGGCGGTTCATTTAGCTGTGGCGACCCCAGATTAATAAAGGGACTAAGCTAAAAAGAAAATGAATGAATGAACATCAAGGTAAGTGCGTAAAGGTCACTCTCACACTCTCACACACTCACAGACACACACTTTAATTTGTTGTTTTGCTGCATATAAAATCCATTATCTAAGCTTTTTTTGCACAGGCCTATCTAAAGGGTTAATGGTGCCAACTGATGATCCCCGTGTTGGCGTGGGTTTCCTCCGGGTGCTCCGGTTACACACACAGTCCAAAGACATGGTATAGGTGAATTGAATAAAGTAAATTGGCTGTAGTGTACGAGTGTAAATGTGAGAGTGTATGGGTGTTTCCCAGTACTGGGTTGCAGCTGAAAGGGCATCAGCTGTGTAAAACATATGCTGGATAAGTTGGTGGTTCATCACGCTGTGGCAATTTCTGATGAATAAAGGGACTAAGCGGAAGGAAAATGTATGAATGAATGAAGTTATGTAGAAAATATATATATTTCTATTTAATTTAAAAATTATTATTCATCATACAAGAGAAATTTTCATACACCACAATAAATAGATTTAAGAGAAGAGATTATCAGACAAGATTGTTTACCTTGATGAATTGTAGAGAAGAATCCAGCTTCGGGTATGAAGATGTGACAAAATTAAAGCATAGAGAAATGGATAATTTACTAGTCTATTATGTGTCTATTAAATATTTTGATGAAATATTAAAATAGTGTTTGGTACTATCAATTTACCTCATTTGTTTTTATGTGAAAATGTTTTTTGTTTTGTCATACAGAAGTGTTTTTGTCATATCTTTGGTTTGAATACTGGTCTTATTCAAGTCGAATAATTTAATTAACCCATAACAGACAAAGCAGGATTTAAAAGAGATTCATCTAAACGTTGCAGTTTTACTATGATTTTTTAACAGGCATATGCAATTGTACATATATAATTGCTCTCATTTTATAATAGCAGCAAAAAAGGAAATTGTATGTTTTTACACAATTACTATACGTATGTCTATTAACTAAATGGTAAGCTGTCTGAAAAGTCACAAAACTTAATATTCAGATGAAATGTATGAAAACTTGTTTTCACTATTGTCTTTCACATTTGTCTTCTTTAGAATAGTTCATAGTGTATTCATTAATTCATTTTCTTTTCGGAATGAACCGCCAACTTATCCAGTATATGTTTTACGCAGCGTATACCCTTTTAGCTGCAACCCATCACTGGGAAACACCCATACACTACGGACAATTTAGCTTACACAATTCACTTATAGCGCATGTTTTTGAACTGTGGGGGAAATCTGAGCTCCTGGAGGAAACCCACACGGACACAGGGAGAACATGAAAACTCCATGCAGATATGCCAACTGACCAAACTGAGGTTCAAACCAGTGACATTCTTGCTGTGAGGCAACAGAGTCACCGTTTATAGTGTATGTACAGTTGAAGTCAGAATTATTAGCCCCCCTGAATTATTATCCCCCCTGTTATAAATAAGACTTTCTCCAGAAGAAAAAAATATTATCAGACATACTGTGAAAATTTCCTTGCTCTATTAAACATCATTTGGGAAATTTTTAAAAAGGAAAAAAATTCAAAGGGGGGGCTAATAATTCTGACTTCAACTGTATGTGAGTTTATATTGTGCAGTTCTGATTTATTTTTTCAGAAGGGCATAATACAAACTTGCATATGTCAGTTAAGGCATATTAGCATGATAAACATTTATAAATTTGAGGAAAAAAAGAGAATTAAGAGATAAATAGAAATGGCAGCAATTCAGATTTCTACTTTCTACTCTACTTTCATTCATTCATTCATTTTCTTTTCGGCTTAGTCTCTTTATTAATCTGGGGTTGCCACAGCGTGATGAACCGCTAACTTATCCAGCACATTTTTACGCAGCGGATGTTCTCTACTTTAATAAGAATTACAATTTAAAGGCCCATTCTGAACAGAAAAAATAAGTTTTTCTTCAAGTTTCAAGTTTGTAATTTACAATTGTGACCTACAACAAACAATTGCAAATTTATATCAAGCAAAAAAAAACTCAAAGAAAAAAATATTTGAAGTTTTTACAAGGTAATTGCAACTTCACTGTTGGAAACAATTAGATTTTGTTCCATTTATGGTAAAAAAAATGCAATGTCGGTGGCCATCTTGCCCTATATAATATATGTTAGGGCTGCACAATGTTGGAAAAATCTGACATTGCGATGTTTTGTTTTGCTGCGATAACATTTGCGATATGAATGTCGTTTTTATCAGACAATTTGAATAGTGCTTTATATTCAATGATTTCTTTAATTTAGATTGACTTGGTTGATTAAGTCTTTTTCTATGAAGTGCATTTGCATACAATATAATAAATTACAAGCATATATAAATACAACAGAGCAAAAATAAAACGTAAATTAACAGTGCTTTATGGTTTTCTGAAGAGTTTAACAGTATTCAAATATAGAAATTGAACAATCAATTGTAATATAACATTGTCATCATTGAATAAAAAATTTTATGCAACGATATTTATTAATATTGTTATTTTTTTATCTTTATGAAATAATCTAATCCTGCGATGTGACTATTGTGGATATAAACTATTGTGGATATATTGATGCTCAAATGATATTGTTCAGCCCTAATATATGCTTCCCAGCAGGGAGTATTTAGAGAGAGAGAGAGATTTGTGACTTTGTGCATGTTGTGTTTGGTGTATCATCTTGTGGTCCCTAAGGGGTCATGTTCAAAGAGACACACATGCAATGACGGATGGTTCACTTTGATCCGTCAATGCAATGGCACAAATTCTTATATAGTCCCCACACGCACAGCATCACATCTGCCGGTCCATTTCCTCGAGCCCTTCCCTCCTCTCTGCTGTGAAACACAACATTGGCATGGCAAAGATGAGCACCTCCAAATGATGTCCCATTATCTCTCTTTATGTGTGTGTGAATGGGAGATAATGGCTAATCTTTTGGTCCATGCTGCTCTCCCACAAACACACTCATACTAGCGCTGAAGTGTACCACCTGGTCACCATGGCAACTAGCCAGCCCTGTACTGTACTCCGATGATAATGGCTAGAATTTTGATTCAGTTATTGTGTTGAGGGATTGGCCCAGGAGCATGTACCTGCAGAAAAATCTGAAACAAATTGAATAATATAATGCTTTTTGTACGCATTACTTGAAGCCTATATGGAGAATTAACAATATTTTGGTATTCAGTCATTCACATTGTTATATGCATTATAAGTTATAAAAGTATTTTAATATGTGCCTGATTATGCAATATTAAAGGAATATTGCAATGTTTAAATTGCTTTATAGCCATAAGCCATAATATATATGTATAAGTAGGCCCACGCGGAATCGGCATGCAGAAATTCGCAGATTTCCGCAGATTTTTAGCCCATCATGGAGTCTATTTATTTACTTGTGTAAATGTGTGTAAATTTATATTTATTCAGTTTTTAAGTTAATTTCAGAAATGTTATTGACTAATATAAAAATGTCATATGATTTATTTACAATACAAGATTATTTACAAATCTATTAGTTGATATGTTATATGAGAGACTTGCTTTATTTTCCAAGTAAGTGGATTTAGATGGATTTGCATTGTAAACATTAAATAAAATGTAAAAGCTATTATTTTTTATTTGCTATATTAAGTTTTAGTTATGATATTCCCAAAATAATTCTGCATAAATCCGTAGATTTTTTACGAAATTCTTAGCAAAAATAGCAAAAGATGGCAGCAGATTCTGTCTGGCCCTAAACCATATCTAGGAATATGACTCATATTTACATTGAGTATGTTTACATGAACACCAGTAATCCAATTTTATTATGATTAAAACAGTACTCTGATTAAGGCCCAATCCCAATTCTACACCTTAGTCCTTCCCCTTTTTGCGCGTTTTTGTGAAGGGGTAGGGGTGTCCCAATTCTCTTTAACTTAGCCCTTCGAACTGTGATTTTTCAGGATCACACTCGAAACCAAGGGGAAAAAAATTCCCAGAATACACCAGCCACAACGGCAGGATAGCTGCACCCGGAAGAAAGGAGATCCACCAATCAGTATTTTTTTTTTGTCATTATTACGAATTTTTACAACAAACAAACACGTTTTAATATATTCATAACCGAGTTTGTGTTTTACCTTCATGCTTAAAAAACAAAAAAACTAAAATAAAAAACGCTAAATTTTGCAAGCTATAATCCATAATAATAACTTCTGTACAGCAGTCCCACAACATTCTGACACTCGATGACACTCGAAAACCCTGTTGGAAAAATCTAGTGGCTGGGAATGGGCTTTTTACAGTGTCTGCTATAATGTTAATGTTGTTTTTGCTGTGTTTACATATGGCCACGGACATGTGGAGTGAGCCGATTTTAGTCACATTATTGAAGTGCAGTACAGACATGTAAACACCTTAGTCAAACTATCACCGTTGTGTAGGACTTTCGCTGCATTTCGCGACATAATATTCCAGACACACACTGCTGTTGGACACTATTCTCTGCACTTACATAGGAAATGTGGATATTGTGGAGACGCAATGACATCAATCGAATTATGTGCTATTACATGTAAAACCTGATCATGAAAGGAACATTCAAAAAGCAGCTCATGTAAACACCTTAATCATATTATTGTCGTATTCAGATTAAGGGAAGTAATTTGATTACTGATGTTCATGTAAACATGTAACAGATGTAATACAATTCTCATCTCAAACCAGGCATGAATGCATGGCTTTTCTAGTTTTTTTTTTTCCAATGTCTTTCTATAACTGTACGTAAATGTACTTGTGGCTAATAAAATAGCTAAACTAAAAACTCCCAAGCATTATACTATAAAGATAACGAGTTTTGTGTCTGTCAACGCTCTTGCAGACAGTCATGTGCTCTGTAGACCCACAGAGACCCGCACCTTTTTGTGTTCCACCAGGGTTAAATCTACTAAAATGTCCAGGATTTGCTTTTGTTTTCTAAGCTGTTGTTAATTTTATGCGCACAGCCCATTCCCCCACAAGTCCAAAGACATGCAGTATAGGTGAATTGTGTTAGCTAAACTGTCTGTAGTGTATGTGTGTATGAGAAAGGACATCCGCTGCGTAAAACATATGCTGGATAAGCTGGCGGTTCATTCCGCTGTCGTGACCCCAGATTAATAAAGTGACTAAGCCAAAAAGAAAATGAATGAATGAAATACTCGGAGAGGATGAAATTATCTAAATTGGTTGGAGAATATTTGTACACCCTTAAAAATGGGTAATCAACTCATTTGCCTTATTTAAATAGTCTACACATTTTATTCTTGTAATTATTATTTTATTATTTATTACTTGTAATTTGATGATGTCAATATATTACATATTTTATACATCTAAAATGATTTGGCAATACTGTACAAAATGTCATGTCAATAAAGCAAGCCGAACTTGAATGTGAGATAGAGAGGAGCAGATTTCACCTGTCAGTGGGTGCACATGGCTCCTGAATAGCATAGTTTCAACCCAGGCTCATTCTGAAAACCTTGTAGTAGTCCCGTGAACGTTTCTGGGGACCTCAAAATACGTCCGGGGAGGTACCTATTTTTGCAGTTTTTGTTTTTGTGAATCCCAGAGAGGCCTCTGTGTTCGCTTTTTCATGTCTCAAATTTCTCTCGCGAGTGCCGTTCGCGCCTGCTGTTCTTGCGTAAACCCACCACAGGCCGATGTCAACCGACTGTCTGTCTGACTGACTGAACGACTAAACAAATGAGTGACTGGCCGGCCAGCCAACCAATTAACTGACCCACCCTCCTCCTTCCCTAAACCCAACCAATTTTATCGATTGACCCGCCCACCCACTTACTTCCCTAAACCCAAAGCCGTCCAGAAAAAGAAAAGCCCTCGTCTGATTTTACCACATTCTCACCCTGTTGTTCACTTGTTCATTTTATTTTTTGGATTCTGTTTTTGTCTTACCTGATTTCTGGAACTGCTCTTCCCCGGACTCGAACCACATTGTCGCCGTCATCGTGGTCAACTCCTCTCTGCGTCTCAAGTCTGCCAACGTACATGACGAGCTAACTGAAAAAACTGGTTACGGTGGGAAAGCCCTCCACACGGTCAGCTGGTAAGCGTGAAAAGGAACAGCGTCATACCGCCCCGTAGCGTTCGTTAAAAAAAATGAAATGAAATGCAAGCCATATGTACCTCCCGGGATGTATTTCATGGTCTCCAGAAGCGTCCTCTGGACTACATTTTCAGAATGGGCCTGTGCTACATAAATGCAAGAAAAAAAGTGGATTTTTTATTTTATTTCCACAGTCTTTTTTTTTTTTACTTTTAACACATTGAAAAGAAAAGTTTCAAAACAGATCATTAATAAATAAAATTGTGTTAAAAATCTAATTATGTTTTGTTTGTCGCTTATAGTTAACTATTTATGTGCTGTGGGTAAAAGGTATGTTTCAATCCAGCTATTACTGCAAGTATATATCAAACCTGTGGGAAGCATTACACTCCTATTTACACACATACACTATGAAAAATTTAGCTCACCCAATTCACATATACCACATGTCTTTGGACTTGTTGGGGAAACCGAAGCACCCGGAGAAAACCCACGCTAACACGGGGAGAACATGCAAACTCCACACAGAAATGCCAACTGACCCTACCAAGGCTCAAACCAGCGACCTTCTTACTGTGAGGCAACAGCACTACCAAATTTTAGATACCAAATTTTAAACAGCTATAGAGTTTAACAACTGCATTTACTATTTACTTATGGGGACTGAATATGCATAATAAAAAACAACATTATTATGATACTGATATATCAGCTGGGGCATTTCATTCTACTGTGGCGACCCCTGATTAATAAAGGGACTAAGCCGAAAAGAAAATGAATGAATGAATGTATATCAACTGATATGATGGTGAAATATATTGTATATTTAAGTATACTGTAGTGAACATGCAATGTGTATTGAAACCAGTGTTTTCTGTCGTATCTCCGAATGTGTTCTAGGTGTTTGAGTTTCTCATCCGTCTGCACTCTGTGGAAGCTGCACAGGAAGAGGAAGTGTATCCCTACATCCGAACACTCCTGCACTTCGACACTCGAGAGTTCCTCAATGTTCTGGCACTGGTGTGCATAATCTAATCATGCTAACCTAATCAACAAATCAATATATATATATATATATAATCTTCATTACATCAATGCTTGAATAATAAGTTCTAGTCAGAATGCAGTTATTTTGCCGGTGAATTGGATTTGAATGTTAACATCTCTTCACAGACATTCGAGGACTTCAAGAATGACAAACAGGCTCTGGAATATCAGCAAAGGATTGTGGACATTTTACTAAAGGTGACATATTTCTTGCTTTCTGTCTTTCACATACACACACGAACACATTCATGTTGGTATTGGTGGTTTGCGATGACTCTCAGTATTCGTAATGTATTTTGTACAATAAAAAAAGTGCTTATTATACTGTATGGCTGTACCCTGTCCCTACCTCTGAATCCAAGCCTCACAGGAAACCGGTGGCAAAATGTAAATGTTAAAAGACCCAGTTAAGTATGAATATTAAGCATTTTGAATTAGAAAAACATCAGACATGCCCTTGTAAACTACTGTAATAGAGTACAACTAGGTAATACCCTTGCCATTAAACTAAAAACTGTTCTTGTAAACTACCAAAACCAGTTCACACACACACACACACACACACACACACACACACACACACACA
>CAIGQZ010032813.1:946672-959701 GCA_903798205.1 Danio tinwini
TAATAATAATAATAATAATAATAATAATAATAATAATAATAATAATAGAGTAAAACAAAGCATTTATTTGTGTTTTTTCTTTGCGTTCAATAGTTAAACTATAGATCATTTCTTTTGGTAAAAAAAAGCATAGGGTAATTTTTTTTAAATGCTTTTCAACAGGAATAATGCATTTTCATTACAAATTTGAGATGTTTGCAACATACTGAGTTTTCAAATGCATCTTATAAGGATCTCAAACTCTCAACACTTGCAGAAATTGAGTTGATGTAGTAGAGCAGTTGATGAGGTCCAAGCCACCCTAATAGACTGAAAACAATGTTATCATACACTCTCAGAAAAAAATGGTACAATGTTGTACCAAAGAAGGTACAAACCCTTGTCACTGGGGCAGTACCTATTTATGGAACAGAATTGTACCTTAAGACAAAGAAACTAATTTGTACCATTGCAGTTTGCACTTTTAAGGACATAATTTGTACCATGGGGAACCAAAATGTACCTTTGGTTTTTAAAACCTGCAGATACAATATTGTGCCTTCATCAAAGGTACAAATCTGATCCATGAAGGTACCACTACAGTGACAAGAGACTTTGTACCTTAACAGTGTCAAATGTGTTCCTTCAAGAACTATTTAAAGGCAATTTCTACTGTATATCCAAAAATGTGTCAATTTATTTTCAGCAAATATAAAACAACAAATACATTTATTAAACAGTGTTTCGGTTAAAAAAATATTTTTGTGTAAATACACATTTTCAATTTACAATAAAGAATGAAAAAATACCTTAACATCTATTTTTGCTAAACATTTGACAACACTTCACAAAAATGATACAGCAGTAAATTTTCCCATGTACAGTATAAAACATTTTTTTCCTCCAATTTTCACACAATACCTTTGTAATCACTTAAAAGTTCATTTAATTTACTTAAATTTAAAAGAGAAAAAGAATTATGCTAACGAGTATTTACAATACTAAAATGTCTGCATGAGCACTTTGTATATGCAGGCCTTTTTGCCAGCTCACATGCGTAATGAAAAGCAAATTGATAGTGGATATCAATAATGAAAATGTATCAGAAAATCAGAAAATGCTTACCAAACGTGCCTTAAATGTTTAGTTTACAATACCTAAAGTTTTATGTTTTACCAGTTGTTTTGTATTATAGAACTTAATAATTCATGTTTATGAGTTTCTTTAAACATATGCTTTTAAATTATGATTCGTTTTAATATGGAAATTATTCATAAAATCACTTTCCAGTAATAGTTATTCTCATAGATATTTTAATAAAGGAGTTGTCCAACACTTATGTACCTTTTTTATAAGAACAATTGTGTACCTCCATTTCAATTGTACCATAAAAGGTAAAGGTACATTATCATAAGAGGTCTTTTCTGTATTATATAAGGTACAACCTTTACAAAGGTACAAAACTTTCTTAAGGAACATCATTTGTACCACCAAGTACCTTTTTTTCTGAGAGTGTAGGTTGCTCATGCATTCTTTATTTGAAAATCTCAAAGCAAATATAAAAATGACATAAAATGTAAAAAAAAATGTTTATGTAAGTAGTAAATAGCTAAATCAATCAAATATAATATACATTCAGGTAAATTGTGTAAATACAGTAGTCAACATTTGAAGTGGATCATCACCTTTCATCAAAGAACTATTGAAAAACACTAATTCTTGTCCTAGGACAATTTTGAAAAACTTTCTTGTTTCACTTTGAATGTTGACTACTGTACATACATAGGGGTCCATTGAATTTTGGAAGAAAATTGATCATCGGAAAAAAGAAAATTGATCCACACATCTACACACACATTCAGATTATTTTTAGATTTAGAAGTCTTAGGCCCAATCCCAATTCTAGCCCTTCCCCTTACCCCTACCCCTACCCCTTGTTTTGCGCGTTCCTGTCAAGGTGTTGTGGTGTCCCAATTCTCTTTAGCTTGAAGGCGTAGGGCTAAGGGCAAGGGGTATACACCCTTTCGAACGAAGATTTTTCAGGAGCACACTTAAAACCAAGGGGTAAGAAAATTTCCCAGAATACACCTGCCACAACGCCAGGATAGCTGAACCCGGAAGTAAGGAGAGCCACAAATTAGTATTTTTTTGTCATTATTACGATTTTTACGACAAACAAACACATGTTTTAATACATTCATAACCGCGTTCATGAATACCGTCATGCTTTAAAAAAAAAACACAATTTCGCGATCTATAATCTATATTCAGAACTCCTGTACAACAGTCCCACAACATTCTGACACTTGATGACATTCGAATACCCAGAAAAGTCTAGTGGCTGAGAATGAGCGTTTTACAGTGTCTGCTATAATGTTAATGTTGTTTTCTTGTGTT
This sequence comes from Danio tinwini, assembly GCA_903798205.1. Lineage (NCBI taxonomy): Eukaryota > Metazoa > Chordata > Actinopteri > Cypriniformes > Danionidae > Danio > Danio tinwini. The sequence continues at coordinate 949,049 of CAIGQZ010032813.1, forward strand.
TACATAGATGAATATGGCCACGGTGTAAATGTGCAGTACATTTACGATCTTATTGCCGCATTAGATCATTATGATAACATCATATATGCCTTCAGTGATTTCCTAAAGATAAAAACAAAAAAATAACACAACTGGAATAACTACAGCAGTCACGATCGTCTGATCTCATGTGAAGCAAGAGATCGCGATGACATATGATGGCGTCTGCAGGTGCTGTAGTGCTGTCCCAATTCTTAGGGGTACATTTTGAAGCCCTTCCCCTTCACACTCAATTTTAAGGGCCAAAGGGAAGGGGAAGGGGTAGGGGTACAAAAATAGAATTGGGATTGGGCCTAAGTCACAGTCAACAAAGACCACAAGCTTAATTCTTACCTTTACTCAAGATCTTGTGAATAACTACAATCTGTGTGAATCAGAATCATATTTTTGATGTTGAGCTCTCTTTGTTTACAGGACAACTATTTGGTGTTCCAGTTTCTGAAGTGCCTTCTGGACCCCAGGTACTGTAATAATAGCTTGACATCTGTAATAATTTTTACTTGTGCAATGCAGTAATGTCTCAGGGTGATAAGGCAGCATCTAATTTGCTTTAAAATACATAATCTGTACATTAGGCCTTTCAGCATAATACAAGACATGCACTGTCTATTGTCATTAATAAATCAGACAACAACATCTGTAGTCGGGTGGCACAGTGGCTCAGTTGTTAGCACTGTCGCCTCACAGCAAGAAGGTCGCTGGTTCAAGTCCCGGCTGGGCCAGTTGGCATCTCTGTGCAGAGTTTGCCTGTTCTGCCCGTGTTTCGCATGGGTTTCCTCCAGGTGCTCCAGTTTTCCCCACAGTCCAAAGACATGCTCTATTCGGTGAATTGAGTAAACAAAAACATGGGCCTTAGTGTATGTGTGTGTGTGTGTGTGTGTGTGTGTGTGTGTGTGTGTGTGTGTGTGTGTGTGTGTGTGTGTGTGTGTGTGTGTGTGTGTGTGAATGTGAGAGTGTATGGGTGTTTCCCAGTACTGGGTTGCGGCTGAAAGGGAATGGCACTTCAAATGCTGAAATAGTTTGCGGTTCATTCAGCTGTGGCAACCCCTGATAATCAGGGACTTACAGTAGCCAAAAAAAAATGAATGAATGAATGAATGAATGAATGAATGAACATCTGTAGTCCTTCTTTTAGCAGGAGGCAATGTCAAAATACCATCTGTCTTTTTTACTATCAATCTCTCTCTCAAATAGTGTTCCTTCATCTCTATTCTTATATGACCTCTCCTACGTACTAATATACACTTATCTACACACAGTATTTCTTTCCCTTGTACCCTTGTTATTGTCCCTGAGTCTGTTATGCTTGACCCCCCACATTTTAGTTAGTGTCTTCCTTCTACCGTAGCAAGAAGGAATCAAGGATTAAGATCAGTATCTGTAGTGAGTTTTGTACATGCTGCTGTTGGCAGCCTGTTGTTAGAAAACTGATAAGAGAACAAAATGTATTTTTTTCCACAGTATTTCTTTTTCTCATTCTTGAACTGACATTTACAGATCAGACCTTCTTGTATAAGTAAAGGTTGAAAAAGAAATGATAAAGTGGTTTTAGTTTACTGCAGATACATATTTTCTATCATTGGTTTGCATGAAATGCTACAGTCAACAACAGTCTAAACTAATAAATTCAAATAGTATTTCTTTTTTAATAATAATATTAACCAGTACCCATGTTAAAAAAGAAGGTAAATCGCACACAAGGCAGTTTTCATACAATATCATCCATTTTATGATTTATTAAAACATACACATTAAATAAGACATCAATCAAAGGTTCAGTAAATCATAATACATACAGTATATCAGTTAGTTTTGTGTTAATGTGCCCCAAAATGAAAGATTTCTCATCATTTACTCACCCTCAAGTGGTCCAAACCTTTATGAGTTTCTTTTATCTCCTGAACACAAACTAAGCTATTTTGTAGAATTCTGGTAATCGGAAGCCATTGACTTCAACATTAAGAGGGAACAAAAATACAATAGAAGCCAGTAGCTTCAGGTTATTGACGTCAAACTACAACGGCATTGATAACTTCTGGTACTGATTATGTGTTTTGTTTAGTGTTAATTGTTGCTAATGTGTTAACCACGGTGAAATTACCAACAGATCATTTACCTCAGATATTGATAATAATCTAACTAGCAAATATATTGTTTAACATGAAAATTTGAAGAGATAAGGCACATTTAGGTGGTTGTTGTCTCAAAATAAAACCTGATAGGCTTATTAGTATCCTGACACAAAGTGGAGAATGAGCCTTTGTTATTAGTTTCAGTGGTTGTTATATGGGATTATTACATGGTTGTCTGGAATGTACTTGGTTAGTCGCGACATTCCAGGGTATGATATTCTGAGATAACAACCACTGAATCTAATACCACAGGCTCACCCGGATAATGTTTGATGGTTTGTCTTGTGACTGAATAATCTGTAGATTAGTGTATGCTCCTTCAGCTGTTTTTATTTCTGTCAGCATCGCCTTTAATTAAAGAATTTATGAACTATTATGTCTCTGAGCAGTGTTTTTGTGGCAATCAGTCATGTTTTAAATAAGATAAAGTATATCCAGGTGATTGTTTTCAGCTTCATCCCACTTTTCACATGGCTAATTGGCAGACAATGTAAAACAATACATGCAAAACATTGTTCTGAGCTGTGATTGTTTATTAATTCTTTAATCAAAGGCAAAGCTGACATGGATCTGAACATTTACTGATGGTCAAGATGATTCAAAGTACCCAAATGAGACTGTGTTATTAGTTTCAGCTATTGTTATCTCAGAATAACATACCTTGGAATGTAGCAACCGACAAGTTCCAAACAGCCGTGTAATAATGTATGTTAATTAGATTATAAACATGCCCATTTATTTAGGAGTGGAGAGCAGATTTTTCACTTCTGATTGCTTAAATATTTCTGCCGCATAGAATCTGGTGCAGATACCCCTATTACTGTGTTCTGTCTGGTTAGGACATGGTTTTAGAAAGTGCCTAGCAACCACATATTGAACACACCACATATATTCTAAAAATGTTTATTTGTATTGTCACATTCACCTTTGCTCCAGTTTGCAGTAGCTTTAGTTTCTGATACAGTCACACATCAGTGCTTGCTCATTTCTGTGGCGTGGCAGGCCCTCAGAGCTACATCGCTGTTTTTGCAGTAGCTGACCTGCTGTGCCCTTTAGAGGACATAAGGCACCTCGGGGCAAAGCTCATCTGTGGAAGAACATCTGAATTTACTCTGTCCTTCGTGTCATGTGATGCTGTCTGCTCTCAGGCCAGTTCTTAAAGCATTCCCACTCACAGTCCTCCCGCCCTTACAAACACCCCAACTCCATTTGTCACAGAGCCTCATCTTGGACAACAGAGCTGAGTTCATTTAAGGTAGTTTGTATAAATAAAGAGCTCCTTTCCTGATAATGGCACTGTGAGACGCTTGTAGTGATGAAGTCAGTCAAAGAAGGGATGATTACAAACTGCAGACGTCACTATTAAGATGACTAATCTGTGGCATACCCTTCTGGCAGAAACTTTGAATATATTACTTCCAGGAGAGCGACATAAGCTGTGCCACTTTTTACTTAAGGTTTACTTCCTCTAGGCAAAGCTAAATTAAATCAAGATAAGACTAATACTCATTCAAGTGTAATATAAAGAAAGCATCTAAAAAATATTACTTTGCTGTAAAATAGCTTGGCTGAATCATAGGGAAATATATGAGTGATAAACATTTTAGATTAAAAAATGTATATTGTGTGTGGGGCGGGAGGGGGTATTTTATTTAATGATTAATAGACCATCTTTATTTAGTATTTGACATGTTTTAGCTTTTTTCATCGGAAATTCACCAACATATGTTATTTTTTACATTCAGCTATATACAGTTTGGTTTGGTGTGTGTATATACTGTATCATTCACATCATGATTTTTCATGGTAAATATATTTCTAAAGGAGCCGTTGCAATGAAATTTCAGCTGCTGTCTGGGCTTTCCATGCTTTTTTACACTTCGTTTCTTCATATGTTCAATATTTTTTCCCTGTGTCATTTATTTTTAACTTTTGTAATTTTTATTATTTATTATTCATATTTTTCAAACAAATTAGTTTTGTTTTATTTCTATGGATGAACTACTTTTGTTTTTACCGATATTTGGTAAAAAATAGTTAACAGCACCTTTAGAAAAATGTTTTCTTGGTAAAATGGCTAGTGTTGACTACTTTTTTTTACCCGCTATACACACTTTTCCAAACAAACTAAGGGAGCACTTTTTAATCAAAGGATAGCATCAAGTTATTTAAACTACTGGGATATTGATCTGGTCAGTTCAGTAGTAGAGGGGTTTGTCAATCCATTTTAGCTGCTTTGTTGTTAATGGAATTAACAATGGGTGCAGTAGATGAACAACGATGAGACAGCCTCCAAAACAGAAAGGGTTTTACAAGCTGACATTTTTCCACTGCACATCTTTTTTTGGGGTGTTTTACTAGTATTAGATTTGACTAAAGTCAATGTCATGTTTGATGCCATGAGGCGATACCTGATACCCTGCTCTTTCAGGATGGCACATCAATACATGCCATTGCAAAAGTGTCTCCCAGAACAAGAGCATGGAGGACATACCAAGAGACAAGAGAACTGGACAGGGCTGTAGAAGGTCCCTAACCCACGAGCAGGATTGGTATACTCTTTGTGCAAGGAGTAACAGGGTGACCACTGCCAGAGCCCTACAAAATGACCAATATTGTTAATGCCTCTGTTAAAACAATTAGAAATAGACTTTGTGGGGGTGGCCTGATATCCTTTATCAAACCCTGTGCTCACTTCCTGACAGCCTGGAAGACTTGAATAGCATTTACCATTGAACACCAGAATTGGTAGGTCCGTCGTTTTCACCCTGCACTTTTCACAGATGAGAGCAGGTTTACTCTGAACACCTGGACAGATGGTAAGGAGTCTGTAGAAGCCATGGAGAATGTTATTCTCCCTGTAACATTGTTCGGCAGGACTTGTTTAGTGGTGGGTCAGTGATGGTCTAGGGAAGTGTATCCATGGAGGTACACACAAACTTCTACAGGCTTGACAATAGCACTCTGACTGCCATTAGGTGTCAGGATGAAATCCTTGAACACATTGTTAGACCCTACACTAGAGCAGTGGGTCCTGGATTCCTTCAAGTGCATGACAATGACTAGCTAATCATGGCAAAAGCATGCAGGCAATTCCTGGAGGTTGAAGAGATTGATACCACTGAAGTACCCCAAGGCTGATCAGAACTAAATCTAATGACTCGTTTTCACTGAGTGGTACAATACGGTACGGTTCGGGTCGGTACGGGTCACCTTTATCAGGCTTGCGTTTCCACTACAAAGGGTACCCTTTTGGTGGGCGTGGTGTACTAAAGAGAGTTTCAGTCGACGTCATTCTCGCTCGAATAAATGTCTACAGTAAAGCTGTACAGTTCGTTCACATTACATGAGAAGCTCTTCTAACAAAACAGATGCTTTAAACATATTAATACTTGTTTATAAATGTTTATTACTAACATTTCTATGAACATGATTATAACTGCAGATCAATGACAGTGTGACAGTGTTACAGCCTACTGTAACGTCTGCAATTATATAAAATAGATAAATAAATGCAACATATATGAACACATACAGACCCTTACAGTCCCCGATGTTACCACTTACAGATAAACTACACACAGCATACATTAAGTCCTTGTTTGAGTTCAAAAACAACACGCAACATATACAGTAGCCCACAGTCAGAGCTAACCTCTCATCTGTGTCTGTAATCTTCACCAGCACATGTAGCCTCTGTTAGAGTAATTCCGTCATTCTGAGTTCATAATAGTCCAAAAGGTAATGATAAACATGGCAGTTTGTTCATGATTTGTTCATGGCAGATTGTTCAGGTTGCTGAAACTATTTGCTTTTATGTTTTGTTGGGCTTCTGCTTTTTTCCGCGCTTCACTCTCGCGTTTGTCCTTTTCTTACTGAATGGATCACATGTCGAAGACGCTTCATTATTCACACACGTTATTATTATCAGCTCAAGAAGTTCGCTATATCAAATCTAGATGCGATCGCGAGCTCCCTGGAGAAAGCGAAAACCGCTCGCAATTTTTAGACTTTTAGACGGCCTCGCAAAACAACAACAGGACACGGCAGATTTTTGGCTTTGTGGCTGTTCATCAAGACAACGACAATGTTTGTTTTGAGCCCGGGTCATCCATGGATCTTTATTATATGCATATAGTGGTCTCGGCTGTGTATTTAAAAACATGGCGGCTCCATTGTTTTGATTCTGGCTAGCTCCACGAGATAGTGACGTATCTCTGTAAACCAATCAGCGTTCAGCTGCGCATGTAGCTCCACCTTTTGGTACCCTTTCTCGTCTTTGGTGCCGAAAAAGTGGTACGGTACGCTTTTGACAGTGGAAACCGTACCGTACCGTACCACTCAGTGGAAACGGGCCATAATAGAACACATCTGGGAAGTTATGTTTCGGTCCATTGGTTGCACCTCAGACCTTCCAGGAGCTCATCAGTGATGCCTAGGCCTGTCACAATAATCAATATATCGACTTATCACACAACACATGGACATGACCTCAGTCATTTTTAATGATGCAATATATATCGCCTATGCATAAAAAACAATTCTAGCCCCATTTTAGCTGATTCTGCAACATATCTATCTATTGGAGATGACAGTGTCAGTATGGTTAATAAAACACTATAGAATTTACTATAAATTACTATAGTATATTTTCATGTGGGTGTCTGACAACTGAAAATAGATCTGGTAGCAGATACTGCAGCCTCTGTTACTTTTTACCTTGCACTTTCTTGTTGACATTTATTATTATTTATTTGTTTAGGGTATGCTTTTTCACATTCTGATTCCAATGCCTAATTATTCAATTTTTAAAATGACTATAATTAAATGAAATATTCCTATGAATAAAATATGATGTGTTATATGGGAGAGTGTATTGCATTATGATGCTATTATATTGTCATTCTGGCATTATATATGAAATTAATGGTCTTGAAATGGCAATAATATTGTTTATTGCAATACATTTTGGTGCAATATATCGTACAGCAAAAAATAGATATCGTGAAAGGCCTAGTGATGTCCTTGTCCATATCTGGTAGGAAAAATTCCAGAACACCTACCTTATTAGGAGCATACCCTGATGTTGTCAGGTATGAATTAAAGCCATGCAAGCAATTGAGAGCCCTTCTGAGTTAAAAAAAAAAAAAAAAAAAAAAAACTAGGCTGCTGCAACAATTATTATTTTCCTTTTGATTTGTTTCAGCTCTCTGTAAGTTTATAGTTTCCAGTTCCATCCTTTCTTTCCTAACTCATTATCTGGTTCATAACAGTATTTCATACCCAGCATACTATTTTCCCCAATTGAAAGTATTTCTTTGATTCTTTCTTTGATATATATACAGTATAGTATCTGAAGTCAGAATTATTCGCCCCCCTTTGATTATTTTTTTTTCTTTTTTAAATATTTCCCAAATGATGTTTAACAGAGCAAGAAATTTTTGACAGTATGTCTGATAATATTTTTTTCTTCTGGAGAAAGTCTTATTTGTTTTATTTCGATTAGAATAAAAGCAGTTAAAAAAAAAAAAACATTTTAAGGACAAAATTATTAACCCCTTTAAGCTACAGAACAAACCATCATTATACAATGACTTGTCTAATTACCCTAACCTGCCTAGTTAACCTAATTAACCTAGTTAAGCTTTTAAATGACACTTTAGGCCGTATAGAAGTGTCTTGAAAAATATCTAGTCAAATATTATTTACTGTCGTCATGGCAAAGATAAAATAAACCTATTAAAACTATTATTAAAACTATTATTTTTAGAAATGTGTTGAAAAAATCTTTGTTAAACAGAAATAGAGGAAAAAATAAACATGGGGCTAATAATTTTGACTTCAACTGTATATATAAATATATATATTTTTTTATAAATATATTATTTGTAGTCTTCAATCTATATTACAGATTGGCACACTAATATTTACAAAAACAAAACACATTCAATGTCACTTTGACTAGAAAATACCAACTTGAATATGTGTATGGAATATATAACTTTTCTGCTTTTGGTTTGATTTAATCCAAGATCATGTGTGCTTTCAAAATTCCTTATTTTAATATTCTTTTTTATGGTAGTTTATTCTATCTTAATGATTTCATACACCTCAGAAACAGCATCCGTCATTCTCACACGTCTTTAGAGTTTTATGACAGAAGCATACTAGAGAAGAACAGTACGCTTTACACATGATGAGGTTGTGTTCTTTCTCATGCCTTGGGCAGCAGGAGCTCATGGTGCTTGATTGGGCTTTGATTTGAGAGCTTGGCTGTGATTGAGCTTTGAGAAAACCACTCTACATGATAACTTGATTGAAGGAAAAATGCAGAGAGAGAGAGAGAAACAAGACAGCTCATGAAAGGAGACTTCTTTTCTGCAGGAGAGACAGACTTTAATGTCTGGTATGGCCCAAATGGAGTGTTTTTTTTTTTTTCTTTTATTCACTTCAATTATTGTTTTGTGTATTTATTAGGAGGTAACATAAGTTATCAGTAACAAAAATAGCCAGGATGCGTTCAATTATTCATAAATGAAAAGTTGCATTCATTACAAACATAAAAAAAAAAATTAAGCTGCATGAGTGTTTTTTCAGCACTAATGATATGATGAAATGTTACTTATGTGTGAAGTAAGAATATTAGAAACATGTATGAAGAATCATCCTACACTGAATACTGGAGTAATAGCTTATTGTCATCACAAGAAGAAATGCAAATAACAAAAAAAATGTATTTATGTAAATTGCAAATATATTGTTTTAATTGTTAAAAAATTAACACAGTAAATGTGCCTGATTTAATTGCATATTTGCTTAATTTCTGAATGAATCAGCTATTTGAATGAATTAAACTAATAAGTGACTCAATTATTCAAGTAACACATTAAAGTCTAGTGCTATTTTGGGATTTCCGCCTGGATTTTGCCTACCCAAATTTAAAAGCTTCCCAAATCCACATGCAGAGGTGTAAATGCAAAAATTAGGTATCATTTTAAAGAAAATCCTTTGAATTTTCATAAAACACTTTTGAAAGTATTTAAAATAACTGTATATGTTGTCTGTGTTATAATAAACACCTAAAAAAAGAGGCGCTTTTTGTATTTTTGTTTTATAAACTCAAATTTGAAAGTGTACCTTTTAGGTTCTGTGTGGTCTATGTTGCTGTAAATAATTTTGGTGGTTCCTGCACATGCGTTTAATCAGAGGAAAAAAGAAAAATGTCTCTACCATAATCTATGCAAAAGTTATTGTATTCCAACTGATGAGAGGTGCTATACCATTTTTTTATGTATTTTCCGCCTACCAAATTTTGAAAGCCTTCCATATCCAAATGCATTGCTATAAATGAAAAATTCCAGTGTAATTAAATAGAAAACCCTTTGAATTTACATAAGAAACTGCAGACCAGCAGAGGGCAGCAGAGGGCAGCAAACACTAGGAAAAAGAATTTTATCTCTATCATGTGATATGAAAAAACTGTTGCAATTCATCTGAATACTGGGAAAATTACTTTTTGATCATTCATATTAAACAGTACATATTTGCTTTTGCTTAGTTTTAGATGATAATAACTATAGGAACATGAGTTTACATTACTTATTTTATATCCTTTCCATTTTAGGCATCATAACATTATATTAAAATTAGTCAATGACTATAAGATATGAAAATAAACCAATGTTCAATACCCAGCTCGGGTATCCAGTATACTGTGTATTTAAGTGTAAATAACTTTTGTACAGTAAAATAAAAACCGAAGTGATGCATGTGTGCATAAAATATAGCTTCTACACTCTCAAACGGAGCCACTTCCGGGGTGTTGCGCAACCCGCGACCTTTAAAAATGAAAGGGGAAGTCGATGACGTCATCGGATCCGCTACCGAGTCCGCGGAGTTTGACTGGTTTTAAGGACCCTATGATACACCTGACGCAATAAGGCGCAAGACATGTTGGGCGTGATTTGTTGCTATTTTCAGACCAGCGCATCCCTAATTTTCACATTTTGCAACACGTTGTTTAAAAAGCAAATCCATTTGCACCAGTTTGTGGACTCATGGGGCCCTATTATACACCCGGCGCAATAAGGCACAAGATGTGTTTGGCACGATTTGTTGCTATTTTCAGACCAGTGCAATTCTAATTTTCACGTTTTTCGCCACGTTGTTTAAATTGCTAATTCAATTTGTGGACTTATGGGACCCTATCATACACTTGGCGCAAAAGGCACAAGATGTGTTTGGCACGATTTGTTGCTATTTTCAGACCAGCGCAACCCTAATTTTCACATTTTGCACCACATTGTTTAAATAGCAAATCCATTTGCTGGTCTAAAATAGAGGTGTGTTAAGACTGCGCCATTGACCAACCGAAAGCAGGTCTAGTCCATCGCAGAGCATGTTAGTTATGCGCCTATGCAGGTTCAAACGCTTAGACATTGCTTAATACACACAGGATGTACAGCAATACACAAATATATTT
>CAIGQZ010032813.1:974701-995886 GCA_903798205.1 Danio tinwini
AAATTTTATGTATTTTTGCTCACATACTTGAATATTAATCAGATGATTTTATGACCCTGATATGAGGTCAGCCAGTCGTTGCATTGCTGATCATGATTTTGAGGATCAATAGATCTGTTCTTGGCAACACACGCAGCGATCTCAGATCAGTTCATCCAGATATTTTAATCTGATTCACTAACTTGTTTGAAGAACCAAATTAATCAGAGATCAGTTATCAAGATTAAAAGATCCAGGAACTGCAAAATCATCTTAGATCATTTAAACGAGGTACGAAGAACAGACCCCAGGATACATCATGTATGTGCCAGGCTTGAATCCAATGGCTGTCTGTGCAAGAGGAGGCAAGATTAAACAGCTCAGCTGATCATGGTGATCATTTACAAGTCTCACCTCTGCGATTAGAATATTTACTGCTTCATGTGATCAGCTGCTAAATCTGCATTCTCTTGTCATGAATCACAATTTATTAATGTCTTCAAACAAATAAAATGTATTTTAGTTTTGAGACATTTAGGTTCAAATAAGTAATTGCTAAACATGGCATTTGCGGTTTTTAAAATGCACGCTAATGTCTAGGGAGAAAATGGTTTTATTTTTTTTTTACATAATTAACTTATTTCTATTTCCTAGAAAAGCAAATATCTATAATAAAATGTTCTAAATCACAGTAATGTTATGGACTGTTCTGTAATAAAGCTAACATTTTCCAGTTATTTTATAAAGTAAGTTACAGAAAGTCTGTTTAATATTTTATCATTTCAAATATATTTATCCATGCAGTGACATTCTTTAGCCAAAAATGGGTGAGTTCACCCAAAACTTTATTTAATTACTCGCCTTCATGTCATTCCCTCTTCAGAATTCTGAAATCTGGGAGCTCCCTCATCCTCCAAATTCGGCAATGGTCCAGACTCATCCAGAACTCAGAAAAACACCAAAAAACATATTGAACACAGACCTTATGCCTTCAGTGGTTCAATCAGAATATTTTCAAGCTCTTTATGTATGTATACATTGTTGACATATACCTTGGATGCACTCGTGCTTTGCTTATTTCACACAGGCATCCGGGATATACATCAGTGCACAGTGCTCATGAACGTGTGCCCTTTACTGAATCTGAGGAGAACACACGGTTGAATGAAGTCATTCATTTTGTTTTACAGTATGTGCGCACAAAAGTTTTCTTGTAGCTTGAAAATATTCAGACTGAACCACTTTAGACACTTGGACGGTTTTGATGATGTTTTTTGGTACCCTTCTGTGACCATTTCTGTCTTTGGAGAATGAGGGAGCTCCTGAACATCTTAATTCATGTTCAAAAGTTGAACAAAAAGGGGTTTAGAATGACATGAGGGTAATTTTTTTGGGTGAGCTATCCTTTTTTAATAGAGTGATGCTAATTGCTTATGAATAAGTTTATCAATTAAGCACAATATTAAATTAGGCTAATTTGAATATTAAGAAGGGATGTTTATGCTGAAAAGATTGAGATTTACTTCACCACCTCATCTAAAACCTATTTAAACTAGATTGTATATGATTCGTGCATAGGACAAAGTTTTTGCACTGAAATACAGATGATTACCTAATTTACCCCCCAAACTGTATGTTTTGCAGTACACGTTGAGAGCTAGACTATATCTTATCAGTCATCATAAAACCAAGTAAAGGTTTCCAATCGGATGCAATTAAAGTTCTGGCTGACAGGCTCAGGCAGAGAGATGTCTGAGGAATGAATGAATGAATGAATAATGAAGGCAGGGCAGTTTTATGCTGAGACAGACAGCCAGCCAGAAGAGAGAATCAATACCTTTACAGAAGCAGAGTGGCACCTGCTAAATATTTGAAGAGACACCTTGCGCATGCACATGCATGTGTACAGCATCTCTAAAGTCCTGCTAGCTCACTTTATTGCTGTTTTACTACTCTTTGTATATACAGTATGTCTCACTATCTAGACCCGTCTGCTTGTTACTGTCAGTCTGTATTGCCTTTCCCCCCCCCCCCCCCTCTATGCCTCCCCTCCCCTTTCCCCCCTCTCTCACTTGCCCTGTTTTTGTATTCATGGATTCAAGTGTATTCATGGATGCCAGTTTGTGTTTTTCTGCTTTCCGCATAATTCTTTTCCATTCAGTTTCAGAATGCGTTTGAATGTTTCATTATGGAAATGTGTTCTCCGAAACGAACAGTCTCACCTAAATGTACTTTTTCAGTCTGACTCTGTTCATCCAGTGGGCGGCTTGGAGTGGATCATTTGTCTTGGTAATCTTGACAATTTGACTGCAACACAATTGACAGTCTTATCTTTGTCTTGTCTAATCACAGATCACAGAGAAACACAAGCTGCATGAGGCCACAGCCTACCTGCTGGAGAGGAAGGGAGATGTACAGGGAGCTTTTCAAGTCCTGCTGCAGGTTTGAGTTTATCACACCACACATGCCTCCAGGAAAGAGAGAGAGAGAGAGAGAGAGAGAGAGAGAGAGAGAGAGAGAGAGAAAAAAAAAACACTGAGCAAGATATCCATATTAGTCCATATTAGCTTGAAATGAATGTTTATTGTCAGCTTTATGCTCCATTGTGATTCAAATAAAATATATAAGACATAAAATACCTAACAAATAAAGCCAGTTGTTAGTTTTAGACAACTATGTTGATTTACAATCTTTTTGATCTAACGTGGCTCCTCTTGCCCAGATGCTTGCTTCAAAATATTATTTAAACAACTTTCAAAAACCGTCTTAGAGATGAGTGTGTGTAGATGTTTAAGTGGATAGTTGAAACCAAACCAAAAATTAATATTCTGTCAAAATTTACTCGCTTGTTATTGTTGAACATTAAAAAAGGAAATTGTGTAAGACTTTTCTTCTTCTTCTTCTTCTTCTCTAGAATGAATCGCATTTTTGAAGGTCTAAACATACTTAAAAACTCACAAAACTTTGCCAAGCACCAGAAGTGGGGAAAATTTATGTTTGTTATACAGTAGTTTTCAGAAGTGGGACGAAACAGGAAGTTGTTGTAACTCAGGCGTACATTGTCCGGAAAATGTACAAAGTCCTGACCTGAACACGTTTACGTCCCAATATCCAGATACAGTCATAGCGCCACCAGCTGGCAACAGGAAATAACATGTTTTACGGTTTAACAAACTCCTTTTTCAAGTTTTATCAGATTGAATCCAAGTTTTGTGAGTATAATCCAAAGTCATTCGTGATGCTAAATTGTGAAGATCTAGAGTTTTTGTCGAAGGGTGTGCTGTGATGGACTGAACAACTTCAGTGTATCACCATGGAGGAGAAAGTACTTATAACTCAGCCACACAATGTCTGATCACATAATCTATTACTTTTACTCAAGTGTATTGGAATTGGTCTGTAGCTTTCAATGACATCATTTTTATTGTGATGTATCTCTAATTATGATCTTTAGGCAGCCTTTAAACCTCTGGTATAGCTACAGCAGGGCTTTAACAAAACTTCTACAGAGAGCTAAACTGTCAAATGTTTTAACAGGTGTACACTGTTATATTTTGGCCACTTCAGCTGCCTGTGACCAATTTTCCAAATCCCAAAAGATTGCTGTAATCCTAGGCCAAAATCTGCAGTCTTTGATCACTAGTTTGAAATGTTGCCCAGCAGGTGATTAATGGCCACTGCGATCCAATTTTTCCTTCAATGAAATTCTGACAGTGTCAGAAAATTTGACCTGCATTGTGGCTTCACCTACAGCGACTTTCATAAACAAATAGAACCAGAACATAGTAAAGAAAGTAGTGTGACAACAACTTTGCTCCACAAGCACCATCTTTGTTTGTTCTTTTCAAGACTGGCCATAATTCAACTGACAGAAAACTGCATTTTCAGTTACTGTATCGTTACTGTTTACCAACAAATCTGTGTGAACATCACAACACTTTGCAGCCAAACACAATTTTGTCCATGCAAAGGATGGTATTTTATGTGCAGTGTGGGAAATAAGTATTTAATCCGTCACCATTTTTTTTTCAGAAAACTTATTTACAACCAAAGGGATCGCTATATGCAAAGAATATCATAGTAAATTAATATCAATATTAATATTTACCGCCTTCATCATAGTAAATTAATACCAGCTGCTTCAGTCCAACATCTACATTAGCAGGATGATGAAGATGATACTAGGGAGGACATTTCTTAAGACAATGATTCAAAAACACAGCCAAGGAAACTCTTAAATAGTTTGAGAGAAAGAAAATCAAGCTGTAGAATGGCCCAGCCAATCACCTGAATTCAATAGATAATACAAATTAAATATCAGATTTGATAGACGAGACCCACAGAAAATTGAAAATTGCTGTAAAATGTACAATATTAGTTAATTTTGGTTGCCAGTAATACTGTAAAATTTACAAGTGTACTGTAAATAACAATTACAATTGTGCTTTCGTTTTACAGCACAGTTGTAATTGCTAATTTACAGTGCACTTGTAAATTTTGCCAGTATTACTTAAAAAATTGGCACTGCTAACAATTTAGCTACAAATTCATATTTATCAGTCAAACCACTGTAAACACCCACAATCTTCACCAGCGTGTGCAGTGTCTCTTTATGCGGCCGTTTTCCCTGCTTTATACATCTCGAAAAATAAACTTGCAAAAGATCACTGCGTCACTGTATATTACAGAAAAATAACTTTAATTCGAGCATCAGAGAAAAAGAAAAATGAACTGTTCACACACACATATACATAAAATGTCGATTCTCTCTTAAAGGAGTCACGCCCTATTTTCCCTCGTTACAGACAGTTGTCAGATTTTATTTTAGAGAGCTAGGATGAGGTTCATCCTTTTCATTTTCTTTCTGATTAAGGCAGCTGCTCTGATTGACAGTTTTTACACAGCAGAGGAAAAGCGCGTGCTTGTGGAGGCGTGACGCTTTACTGGTGACGTGGAGCTGATCCGCGATTCACAGCACATTTTGTTAGCTGACCAATCAGAGCCTCTTGAGGGTGAGCCTTTCAGAGGAACTAGGAAATATGACATTCGTTTTCATGGTAGCTAAGTTGCTGTATATAAGAAGCTGTATAGTAAAGTAAGATATATGAACAAATAACATGATTTTCTACAAATGAAGCATGAGGACACATTGCTTTGCATCTTATAAACACAACCAAGCCTTAAAAATACACTGTGAACCACTCCTTTAATAATTACAAAATACAGCACAATTGTAATAGCTAATTTACAGTGTACTTGTAATTTTTACAGTATTACTGGCAACCAAAATTGCCATTAATTCTGTAAAATCTACAGCAATTTTTTTACAGTGTACTTATTTTCTCATTTTTATTCTTGTTCTGTTCTCAATACTAGAAAATCTAAAATGATTTGCTTACAATTATCAAAACAGAATTGATTATCTACAGTATGTAGCCGTTTAAAATGAATACAAAAATATTGAACTAATATCAATTGATCAAAATAATTACTGTCATTCACTGTCATTTTGTTTTTGTTTCATGTTAAGGGGGTTCAGCATCATCAAATGTGTAACATACTGTATTAATGAAGTAAGACACCTGGGGAGAATTTGTGTGTATCTTTCTTTTTAATGACTGTAATGGCTCACTTGACTGTAATTAAATATGGCATCATTGACAGCTGAGAACCCATTGTTTGTCACTTAAAGCTGGGATTATGTTTGTACAGTCTGACAAGTAGCAACCATAAAAAACTATAATAAATCATACAGTGTGCACCTTAGGAGCTAAAATATAGATGTAGGAGAATTACATTCCCACTTTGTTTCTTTGCATTGTTATTGTCATATAAAATATTTTCAACAGATTGAATTGCTCTTAAAGGGCACCAAGGTTACCACTTTTTTTTTTTCAGATTTAATAATAATAATAAGTCTTTTGTGTCTCCAGAATGTGTCTGTAAAGTTTCATCTCAAAACACCCATCAGATTTTTTATTATACCTGTCATAAGTTTCTATTTTGTAGCATTTAGCATCAGCTAGCGGTTTTTGTGTACTGCGCCTTTAAGGCTAGTCCTTCACGCCCACCGTTTCCATGTGTCTGGCAGCGGCTCCCTCGGCTGCGTCAGACAACAGACAAACACGAAGGAATAAGATCTCACGTAACATTTGTGAGGAAAAACTACAGTAAGAACTTTACCAATGACTATTTGATGCATGTTGTAGAGTTGCAAGGATGAGTCACACACAATGTCATTACAAAGTTCACCCACACACACAAATACGCACACACACACACACACAGCGCTGACAGGCACACACACAGACAGCGCGCATTTAGCTTTGCACTGGTTTTGTACGCAAATGTGACAGGATACAGGTAAATATCCACTGCTGTATGGATATCTGTTATGTTAATGTACAAAATAAACCTGATTTAACATCCACAAACCGGGATTGAAGCGTCTTTTATTATTGTTCTGACACGTGGCTGTGGTGATGAAGTAAAGCTGAAGTAAATGGCTGTAATTCATTACACACATGCACTGTTTTAAAACATTTTAAACTTGTAAAACTCACTCTTGATTACATTTGATGATGATTGATGATCCTAGCAAACTGAACAGACTTTTATTTACGGTTGCTTAGTGTGCGCACGTCCTGGTCCTGTGTCTGATTGATATGATTATACACGTTACTACTGAGACATGTTAATACGCAGTTGTCAATCAATTTGGTGGGCGGGGGGACCGCACTCCTACATCAAGTTGCGGTTGTTCTGAAAACCGTTCCAATTGGTCCACCGTTTTTATGTTGTTAAATTGAAAAAGAAGCACTGGGTGTGTTTATATCACCCCAATATGAGGGTCTATACACCATACATACACATATGTCTGTCCAAACAGCTTGAAAAGTAGATTTTTCACCATAGTTGCCCTTTAATGACAGTTAAAAAGAAACTGTTGTTGGTCAAATTAACCTGATTGTCTCTTTTTGAGTGGGTGCTTCAGAAACTGCTTTAATATAGTTTTATTGCTCACTAGTTTGCACACAGTTGTGCTTATTTTGATGAGATGCCCACTAGTATAGGAACAAGCATGTCCTCTATTGTGACTCTAAACACTGGAGTCTCTTAAGGTTATAAGTGTATTCCCTCGTCCCTCACCTTTATTAATCTATAATTGTTGATGTAACTGCAGTGCCATTAAGCTGAAACTCTTTACTGTTCTGAACCCTGGTGGAGAGACTACATATAGAAATAGAAGTTGAAAGAAAATTAAACTTGAGAATAACGCTGAAAGGGCAGTGACCTCCATCTTGGTAGTGCAGCTCTCTCTGGACTAGAACAGCCAAGCAAATTATCACAGTTTATAGGAAACTTTAGATTGGTGAGCACAGACCTTTGAATAGATGAAAACTTGATTTAAGAGGGTCAGTCGTTTTCGAGAAAAACCATCACGGAATTTAACCTGATCCTGTCACACCGGCATTGTGGTCCAAAAAATCATATCAGCGGATTTTCTTCACATTAGAGAAGGCTTGGCATGTCTTCTTATCCTGGTCAGCATCTGTAAGTGCACTATTAGAAGTATCCTGACTAGGCATATCAGAACCTAGTGTGGGAACGGATCTGCCCTGAAGTACAAAGTGCTAAAGTGAGTGGTGCAGTCAGCAGATCTTATTATGGACACTTAACGTCAAGGACAGGATGTTTACCAATATGTGCTTTATGAAGGCCAGGACTATCCTCATTTAATATTGCTGCAACAGAATCTTACTGCTGCTTTATAGTAAAGATAGCAGAAACTTAAGAACCACTGCCCATCATTGAGTCTATGTATTTACTTGTGTAAATGTGTGTAAATTTAGATTTACTCAGTTTTTAAATTAATTTCACAAATATTATTGTGATATAATAATAGCAATATTAAAATGTTCATATGATTTATTTACAATACAGTTTGTAAAGTTATATTTTCTGTCGTTTATTAGATATATTTTATGATAGACTTGATTTGTTTACCATATAAGTGGATCTAATTGGATTTGCATTGTAAAACATTAAATAAAAGTTAAAAATTTATTATTTTTTATTTCATATATTAAGTTTTTAGTTTTGATACTCCTAAAATTCCACATAAAGCCGCAGATTTTTTACAAAAATTCTCAGCAGAAATAGAAAAAAATTATAGCAGATTCTGTCTGGCCCTATAGGTATGACCTTTTATTATTATCAGTTCAGCACAGGTGCCCAAATTTGGTCCTGGAAGGCCATAGTTTAGCTCCAACTTGCTTTAATTCATATCTGCCAGTAAGTTTTGTAGTATACCTAGGGCCTGTTTACACCTGGTCACTTCATGTGTTTTTTTTTATTTTATTTCTTATTTGATTGGATAGCTATCTGATTTCTAAAAATTGTTCCGTTTACATTTGACCACATGGATGCGTCTCTGCTAAAAGCTTATGACTCCAATCTTCTGATCTATGATTTACGTCATCTAAAGTGTCAGATACACCTGCCCATTTTATAAAGTACAGATACGTAAGCTATATATAGTTAAAGTCAGACTTATAAGCCCCCCCGTTTTTTTAACCAAAATAAAACAAACAAATCTTTCTCCAGATAAAAATAAAATATTATAGGAATTATTATTATAGGGTGTGTTGTTGTTTCCAGAGAAACATTTAATATTTGATAAGGACAATGGTTTTAGTAAAAAAATATTAATACTAAATAAATAAATATTTTTTTATTTAATTTTTTTATTTTTTTAATTACCTAAATATTCATTTTCTTTTTTTTCTTGTATCTATATATATATATTTATTATTTTTTTTTTCACATAATATTTGAAAAAACATAAAAAAACAGATAAAAATTTAAATAAAAAAGTCCATGGTCATTAATGTAATGATGTATAAAACTGCTTACACTGAAGTCACTTTTAAACCTTGTGAATCAACTTGACAAACTGTGAATCTGTTGCAAAATCTGTTCGAGGAAATCTTTCACTCTTTCATCACATCATATGAATTCCTCATGATAAATGCAACTAAACTAGTTTAAATGAACATGTTTTGAGTGTCATTGCTGTACTAATATTATCCTTTTTGTGCTATTTATGGATCTGATTATTTCAAATAATTTATATGTAATTAATTCAGTACAGTTACCTAATTCACAGCTGCATTTTTTTTGTCTTAGCCATTTAAGATAAGTGTCTTTGAAATATGTCCCCGGAAACTGCCAGTTCATTTAGATGGTGTTTCAGAGAACAGTGTCTTAAATATCCCTGGTGAGACAGAAAGGGCAGGTGGAAATGCGCTATCGATCTGTTGATCTCTGCTTCGCAGACCCTGAAGGGCAAACTCCACAAACTTACCCTGGAAAGCTCTGACTCAGACAAGCCTGACGGTGAGGAGGAGGAGACAGCTGATGAAGTGCAGGGTCTGTTACAAAGCGTGGATGAAGCTCTGCATGACATCATTGCTTTGTGTCAGAGGAGCTCAAGCGGCCTTAACCAGCAGCAGAGAGAGGTGTGTATTTGTCTTTATGTGTGTGTGTGTATTTGTTTTTATGTGTGTGTGTGTGTGTGTGTGTGTGTGTGTGTGTGTGTGTGTGTGTGTGTGTGTGTGTGTGTGTGTGTGTGTGTGTGTGTGTGTGTGTGTGTGTGTGTGTGTGTGTGCGCGTGTGCGCGTGTGTGCGTGCGTGCAGTTCCAACAGCCTGAGCTGGGTTTTTCATGAACACGATGTATTGATCTTTTTGATTCCTGGTTTTACATTTCTCCCTCTTACTGACTGTATCAATCTTCTGTCATTCCCAGGCTCTGTGGTTTCCTCTCCTGGAGGCAATGATGTCACCACAGAAACTACTCAAAGGAGCAGATGCCATACACACATCAGAAGGTGAGACACACATACAGCACAAGTATTGGTTTTGAGTTTCATTTTGGTCCTCGAGCTTTGTAGCTCCAAGGCCCCTAAAAATATAAAAAAATTTATTCAGATTCCTCATGTTTCTTCAATTTCAAACATTTAGGACCTCTTTTTGCTAGTTTCAACCCATAGCAGGTATACATTTCATGTCACGTCCATGTTGTTTAAAAAGCAAAATCACTTGCACTCATGAGTGTGCTGCTCTGAAAATAATGTTTGTTAAAGCAATTTTTTTTTTGTTATTTAATGAGCGCTTAGTGATAGGCAGATGCAAAACTTGCATGCACATTGCTTATTGCATACACAGGGTTGTGCAGCATCTAATCTGTGTCCTCTTTAGTGAAGTGATCAGTTTACAGCTTACAAAGTCCGCCATGTAAATAAGGAATGCACCTTCAAGCATCCGCAACTGGCTCCTAAAGAGAATGGGAGATTCTGATTGGTTTAATGCACATTATGCACAAAACACACCCACAACTCATTAAGAGAATGAGGACAACCCTTTTAAACCATGCTGATGATTTTCCCAAATAGCAAATTGGATTTGACATACCCTAGCTGTGCCATGTGCTTTAGACTGTGCGCTTAGATGTTTAAAATAGAGCCCTTACATTTGCATTCAGCCATGTAGCAGATATCTTTGTCTAAAGCAAACAATTAAGGATTTTGTTTTACTTCTGAAATTATTTCAAAGATGCTTTTTAATAACAGAAGTTGTTGTTCCTACACATAAATTGAGAAAATATGTAGTCTTCAGTTAAAGTATTGTATGGACATGAGTGATAAGTGGGAAATTCTAGAGTTCTAGATTATTCACAGAGTTGTAAGGTTGGACAAGTGTGGATCTACAACATGGTAGTAAACAAGTAATTAATTATAATAAATAAAGATTTGCAACATATTCAATTATGTTACATATTTCACTAATAAGGATTTATGTACAAACTGGTGTACAAGTTTATGTACAAGTTTAAAGTTAATCATTAATATTTGAAAGATTGTTTTAAATCTAAATTGATTGATTTTAATCTGTTTAAATAAAAATAAAATGTATATAAATATAAAAAGATAAGCATAAAGATAACAAAAAAAAAAAAAAATATATATATATATATATATATATATATCCCCTCACCGGCCACTATATTATGTAAACCTGACCAACTGCCCGTTAACACAAATTTCTAATCAGGCAATTACATGGCAGCAACTCAATGCGTTTAGTAGGCATGTAGACATAGTCAAGATGATCTGCAGCAGTTCAAACGGAGCATCAGAATGGGGATGAAAGATTCAAGTGACTTTGAACGTTGCATGTTTGTTGGTGTCATATGGGCTTGTCTGAGTATTTCAGAAACTGCTGATTTACTGGGATTTTCACACAAAACCATCTCTAGGGTTTACAAAGAATGGTCAGAAAAAGAGAAAATATCCAGTGAGCGGCAGTTCTGTGGGCTCAAATGCCTTGTTGATGCCAGAGATCAGAGGAGAATGGCCAGACTGATTCGAGCTGATAGAAAGGCAACAGTAACTCAAATAACCACTCGTTACAACCAAGGTATGCAGAAGAGCACAACACATTGAACCTTGAGGCGAATGGGCTACAGCAGCAGAAGACCACACTGGGTGCCACCTTGTCAGCTATCCACTGGAAACTGAGGCTACAATTCGCACAGGCTCACCAAAATTGGACAATAGAAGATTGAAAAAACGAACTTTGCTGCAACATTCAGATGGTAGGGTCAGAATTTGGCGATAACAACATGAAAGGATGGATGGATCCAACCTGCCTTGTATCAATGATTTAGGCTGGTGTTGGTGGTGTAATGATATGAGGAATATTTTCTTGGCACACTTTGGTCACATTAGTACCAATTGAGCATCATTTCACTAGTACTAGTAAGGTGTGCCTAATATAGTGGTAATATTTTGTGGTTAACAGTAGGTTTCTGTATTTACTTTTTTTAGTAATTCAGTATAATGTTCTAAATAAATGTAATGTAAGGAACCAAATATATACAATGACTGCAGCTAATGGGCTAATTGTCAGTTCTAATTCTTTCTCTCCTTCCACAGCACTAAAAGAGCTCACTATGAAAGTCTTAAACAGTATGTCCAGTTTTATCGCTCCACCTGCCATCATTCAGCGCATCCTACAGGTAAGATGCATTTAGAATTTTTAACAGCTCATACAGCTTCTCTTAATACTGGGGTTTTTTGACTACCTGTTACTAAATGGCAGCCATTGTTTGCACATTTAGAGGTCCACCAATGTGTTTTAGTGATTGCAGTACATGCGAGATGTTATTGTTGTGTTGAGTATGTGGGTTTTGTTTGGAACAACTTAAAGCCTTCTGACTTGACAATAGGGTAGCAGGCTCAGGCTCAAAATCCCATGGTTCTAATTTGTGCAAAAACTGACACACTCACATAGAGAATTGCTCGCAAACAGATACAGACTGTTCCAGAAATGTCAACAGATTTTCCATCATAAATCTTTTAACATTTCAGGGTTATGGTTTATAAAATATAGTGTAGTTACAGTAGGTTTATATATATATATATTTGTATATAAAAACTGAATTAAAACCCATTTTTGTTAATCTCATTGAATTGATGATGATTTATCGATGATCTGATTATAAATGTTAATTATGTGCTCTATATCTTTTAATTTTAACAGTATTCTGAGTTTTATATATTTGATTTAGCATATATTAATGATAATGTTCGACCACATGTAACCGCAAACATGATGAATGCATCTTGGTACACAGGAGGCATGTACAGAGGTATTTACAGATGAGGGCTTTAAAAAGAATAGTTTTTTTTTTGGTATGTGCTTTCACAAAATGTTCTATTGGCCTTCGTATTTAGCCTAATGAGCACACTGTAAAAGCCGTACAGCAAATTTGCTTTCTAATGGCTCTTTCAGCTTAGAGCCATGTGTAGCTGTTTCAAACACAGACACACACATGCATTTGTTTTTCCTGAGTGTGATGCTACAGCTCACAAATCGTTTGAAGCTTTGGTCAGTGGAACGCCTTTATCTGTTTTGATCTGCGCATGTTCAGAGCTGTCAGCTTTCTTCTATCGATCTTTCAATTTCCCTCTTCCTTATCAGTGCTATTACACCAGCACTGCTCTTCTTCAACTTGCTGTCATTACAAATTCTGTAATTTCTTTTCAATCAATGCTTATAAAACTGTAAGCATTGTTTTATAAAAAAAAAAATTGTGGCTAACTACCGAATATTTTTTTTGTGACAGTGAGATTTATATACGTTTTATAATAAATTTAACAAATAATCTTCAAACAGTAAGGTGATAATAATAATAATAATAATAATAATAATAATTAATAATAATAGTAATAATAATAATAATAATAATAATCATTCATTTTTTTTGGCTTAGTGCCTTATTTATTAGGGGTTGCCACTGCAGAATGAACTGCCAACTATTCTAGCATATGTTTTACACAGCAGATGTCTTTCCAACCACAACCCATTACTGGTAAACACCCACACTCTTACATTCACACTGTGTCACCCCTATTATTATTATTATTATTATTATTATTATTATTATTATTAATAACAGCAATAAGGTCACTGGTTCGAGCCTCAGTTGGGTCAGCTGGCGTTTCTGTGTGGAGTTTGCATGTTCTCCCTGCGTTCGAGTGGGTTTCCTCCATGTGCTCCGGTTTCCCCCGCAGTCCAAAGACATGCGGTACAGGTGAATTGGGTAGGCTAAATTGTCCGTAGTGTATGAGTGTGAATGAATGTGGATGTTTCCCAGAGATGGGGTGCAGCTGGAAGGGCATTTGCTGCATAAAATCGAGCTGAAAAGAAAATGAATGAATAAATTATTATTATTATTATTATTATTATTATTATTATTATTATTATTATTATTATTATTATTATTATTATTATTATTATTGGTGCCATGGTGGATCAGTGGTTAGCACTGTCAACTCATAGCAAAAAGGTTGCTTAATCAAGTCAGATGGCATTTCTGTGTGAAGTTTGCATGTTCTCCCCATGTTCACGTGGGTTTCCTCCCAATGATCCGGTTTCCCCCACAAAAGTCTATCACTTCATAGAAATAATGTACAGTATAGAATATGAAGTCATGGTGCAGTGGTAAATAATTCATATTGTGTATGACTTTCATGAGCTTGGAGGACTGCATCCATACATCTCTGCAATCACTCAAATAACTTCATAATAAAGTCATCTGGAATGGCAAAGAAAGCTTTCTTGCAGGACTCCAAGAGTTCATCAAGATTCTTTGGATTCATCTTCCATGCTTTCTCCCTCATCTTACCCCAGACATGCTTAATAATGTTGATGTCAGGTGACTGGGCTGGCCAATTTCAGAACTTTGATGTGGAGGCTGAAGCATGGAAGGTAGGGCTTTGCAAAAATATCAATACATCTAACTATCGCGATAATTTATTTTACGGTAGTGTATCCATAGTCCAACCTCAAGTATCGATCCAAGTTGTGCCAAACGACCTCCTCCTCTGCTCCTGTAGATGTCGCTAACTCGCGATCAACAAAACGCCAAGGAGTACGGTATCAGAAGTAAGCAAGAGTAATCATGGCGGAAAATATAAAGGTGCCTCCAACTTTTAGAGCTGACGTGTGGCTGCACTTTGGTTTTAACGCTATACCAGGGAGTACTGAATTAGACAAAAAATGCCATGTGTAAGCTTTGCAATATATATAGTTCTCTGTTCAATCACACTGTGCAGTTCTAATGAATTGGAATGGATGGAAAATAAATTGGCATTGGAATTTTAATTTGTCTGCCAACTTTATCAAGTTGTCAATATAATGTGACACACATACTAAAACAAACTATTGCAATATATCACAATATTTATTATATTGCAATATACCGTGATATATTGTATCGTGACCCATGTATCGTGATATGTATCATATCGTGAGGCCCTTGCCAGTACACAGCCCTTATGGAAGGAATGCTATCCTGCTGAAGAATTTGCCCTCTTTTGTGGTTTGTAATGTAATGGGCAGCACAAATGTCTTGATACCTCAGGATGTTGATGTTGTCATCCACTCTGCAGATCTCTCACACTGCCCCATACTGAATGTAATCCCAAACCATAATTTTTCCTTCACCAAGCTTAACTGATACATGGGTCCTTTTGGGTCCAATAGGTCTTCAGCAGTGTTTGTGATGATAGGGATGCAGTTCAACAGATGATTTATCTGTAAAATCTACCTTCTGTCACTTTTTCAAATGATCAACTGGAAGTCAAGTTACAGTATTATTTGCTGCTCTTACGACTGGGATCAACGACAAGACTTTTGTTAGGTAGTGTATGTATGTTTGAATACATTTTACAATGATAATGGTGGGCTGCAATGTCACACTATGATAAATTATATGCAATGTTTATACATGCAGAAGACAGAAGATACATTTTACAATCATAATGTGGAAGCAGCTTCAAATACTCCATGTAAAAAAAAAAATTCTACAGAAGTACACAAAGTTAAATAACTCATTGTCAACTGAGGTGTTTTTAACAGGGTAAAAGGGTGCTTATTTACACTACCATTGATAAATTTATCCAAAGTTAGCCAAATACTTTTAATTAAGAACCTAAAGAGTCGCATTAACTTGTGTAAAATCAGCATCTGATGTCACCTTTACAAAAATACAGGGTTATATTATACAGGTAACTACAGTACATTGATATATAAAAAAGTTGGAATTTTTCAGCCAAAATGTATGTGAAATAAATAAACATTAAAATAAAAAAAGCTATTTTATATAATATTATTTTGAATCACAATTTTCCGGTTACTGCTTAGTACTACACCATCCCAGGAAACTTTAAACTGAGTATAATATCTAAAACCAAACATTTGATTTCACTTGACATTCTTCATGTTCATTTTGATTCAGGGATAGTCTCTTTTTTGTGGCCCATGTTGATTTATTAATCTCCCTGCTTCAGCATCTATCTGAGCAGCTCTGGTTCAGCCTGGCTGCTGATGGTGACATTTGATGGCATTTGCTCACAGCGTGTAATTATTAGTCTGCTGCTGTGAATGCAAATGCACTTCTGACAGGGAAAGGGAAAGGTTATGATGAACCCTATCAACTTAAACTAACAGATGATCACAATCAATATATTACATCATCTACAGATGTTTAATGTGCTCTTACACCTGGATAGAGACATCTGCAGCTGTACGGGATATGCACAGCATGTAATCTTGCATGTTAAAATCATTATTATTATTTCTAATTCACACAGTACAATTGATTTTCATTTCGTGTGCACTGCACATCAGAAATTGAACAGAGGGGGTTGAAGTGTGGTGGTATATCACAACTGGTCAAAGCATGTCATCAGCTGAGGCAAAAAGGTTTAGCCACAGCCATATCACCCTGCAGCCTTACTTACTGAAGCTAAGCAGGGCTGAGCCTGGTCAGTATGTGAATAGGAAACCACATGGAAAAACTAGGTTGTTGTTGGAAGTGGTGTCAGTGAGGCCAGAAGGGGGTACTCATCCTGTGGTCTATATAGGTCCTAACGCCCCAGTAAAGTGAAGGAGACACTATACAGACCCCCTAGTTTTTCATGATTTTTTTGTGATTTTTTTTTTTTTTTGCAAATTTTTTATTTTAATATATTATTTTTGCAATAAAAATGACAGATTTTGTGGTGGTAATTCCCATAAATTTGCTGACAATTTGTTTTTATTATATAGAAATAATTATATTACTATATAATTTTTTATATTTATATATTTTCCGTCTTTCGGTTGAGATGTTAAACTGAGGTCCTGACTCTCTGTGGTCATTAAAAATCCCATGGCACTTCCCGTAAAGAGTAGGGGTGTAACCCCGGTGTCCTGGCTAAATTCCCTCTTAGCCCTTACGATCTTGGCCTCCCAATCATCCCTTATCCACTGAATTGGCTCCATCACTGTCTCTCCACTCCACCAATAGCTTGTGTGTGGTGAGTGCACTGGCGCCGTTGTCCTGTGGCTGCCGTACTACAAGACTTGTACTTGCATCACTTTCATACTTACAAGATGAACAAGACAACTTACCTGTCAACCCTCCCGTTTTTCCCGGGATTCTCCCGTATTTTACAGTTCTATCTCACTCTTATCCCGTAAAGGTATTTTCCCATATTTCTCCGGTATTTTCAGTCTTTCTCTAAAGGTTGGAAATAAACATTAAAGAGCAGAGCTTTCCTATACGCAACCCATACCGCCGAACCACAAGGGGCCGCCCCTTGCTCCTAAATGTGAGTCTGTTCTGTGCTTTCGCTTTGTTTAGGCATGAAAACACTGAAATAAATATAAAAACGGCAGGATTCCCTTTCCTTTTTATTACAGGTGCCATCTCCCCTTCATATCACATGGATTGCCGCAAAACTCGTCAATGGCAGGGAAGTGTTTTCTCTCGTTAACTGCAGGAAAAGAGTTCAACAAAATCATTTATCAATTTCTTGAACATCATAATACCAGCCATACATGTAAAGCACAAATAATGTCCTTCAAATCGGTTGCTTCCAGCGGCCTTCATCCTTGAACCAACCTCCATCATTGTAAACTGCTTGCTTTGCTGTTTGTTCCATTGCGCCGTTTGTTAGATGTATCCCACTTTCTTTTGCAGTCTGTAGCGTGTCAAACACACAAAACACCCAATTTGTGCCACAGGATGTCTAATCCCATCTTTGCATTGACTTCACATGTAAATCACTCTCACTTTATCTGCGTCTGCTTACTGCACAGGCTGCAAAACAACCCCCCCTTCCATGTAATGTAATGATTGTGAGGGCGCAGGTGGGACGTCATTTTTAGAGAGAAACTCCAATACATCAGGTGCACTGCGTATGCAACATCTATAGCTCACGTAAACAATACATTGCAAACTGAAATAATTATATATTGGGCTGCACGGTGGTGCAGTGGGTAGCACGTTCGCCTTACAGCAAGAAGGTCACTGGTTCGAGCCTCGGCAGGGTCAGTTGGCGTTTCTGTGTGGAGTTTGCATGTTCTCCTCATGTTCATGTGGGCTTCCTCCGGGTGCTCCGGTTTCCCTCACAAGTCCAAAGACATGCGGTACAGGTCAATTGGGTAGGCTAAATTGTCCGTAGTGTACAGTATGTGTGTGCATAAGTGTGTATGGATGTTTCCCAGTGACGGGTTGCAGCTGGAAGGGCATCTGCTGCGTAAAACGTGCTGAATAAGTTGGTGGTTCATTCTGCTGTGGCGACCCCAGATTAATAAAGGGACTAAGCCGAAAAGAAAATGAACGAATGATTAAATATATTTTGATTATATGGTTTGGAAATGGATGTTTTATACAATTATTTACATTTATTGCGATTATTTTACGTCTAATTAAGAATTTTCAGCATACTGGAGCAGTTGTCCTGTGGCTGTCGTTGCATCATCCAAGTGTATGATGCACACTAGTGGTGGTGTGGAGGGACCCCCCTGATGATTGTGAAGCGTTTTGGGTGTATGGCCATACACTATAAATTCGCTGTATAAATACACATTACTTACTTACTAGTTGGACTAGCCTTTGGAGGAGATGTATTGTACTGCTGATTACATTACTGTACTTACAAGACTTGTACTTACATCACTTACATACTTACAAGATGCAAACATTTTTAAAGTGACACCTGTTATTTAACGTAATCAAACAAAAATAAAATCTAAATAAATAAGAGATTAATTCGTTGCTCTTTAATCGGAATGTGTAAGTTATACAGTGAAGAAACGGCTAATGAGATTTGATAGCTTGATTTTTTTTTTTATTATAATAGCTATTAGTTCTAATAAGCTGAACTGTTTGCTAATGTATTTGCTGCTAATGTATACTATTTATTTTTTTCTTTTGTAAATAATAATAGCAACAAATATTACTGACCATTTAACTGTTTATTTACAATGAAACAGCTCCAAATCAATATATTTAGTAATTTCGGGATTTTTTAAGGGGGGTGGGGGGCATTGGGAAATCCCTTATTATGGTGGGCATATCCCTTATTTTCATATCCCAATGTTTACAGGTATGCAAGACAATCACAGCTGTTCCTAAATTGCAAATGCAATTTTACATCAAATTGTTTTGCACCCCTGGTTAGAATGTTAGACAGCTTAATTTCCATCTTCTGAACCAGTTCACTCGATAATTGCAAACTGACGCAATCTGCAATGGATGGCATATTTACCTGCCACAGTAATCTGCAAAGGTATTTCTAGGAAACATGACTGTATGTGGGCTTACAGTAGATTAGTGGTTTTTTAGATAAATCAGAAAATGGCGTTCTGAAGGAAAATTGTTTATATTACCCCCATTTTTTTTTTTCAATATATATCTACCATAAAGTACAGTATGTTTCCTGTGTATGGGTAATTTTTCTCAATACTGGAGTAGAAATGGGTGGAGCAGGGTAAACTGCATTAGAAGTACATGGCAGACCCAAGGAGACCAAAGCAAATATTACATTTGTGTTCCCTTTTGCTCTGAAGGCAAATTAAATAACCTACTAATACATTTCCATGACTTTCTGAACGGATTTTCCTCGGAAAATGGATTACAGCAGTCAGGAGTGAAAAACTTGTCATTTTTCTTTTGTACTGTATTTCTGGCCGTAATAATGCTGTTTTCAACAAGATAGCACCTCTCTGCTGCTGTTGTATTATTTCTTCTAATAACAATTCCTTTTTTTCATGTCAGTCAGTGTAATATATGTTGCAACATATGAGGACATTATTCTATTATTTTAGAAGAGAACCTGTAAATCCAGCTATGTATAAGGTTGATTATATTATAACTATTTTGGAGGTCAATTTGTTTTTTACATTAATTGTTTATGTAGTTTTTAGGGTGTCTAAATAGGACTGTTTGTTGTTTGAGAAGGCAGCTGAAGTGGGATTTTTATGCATTTATAAGGAATTTAGTCAAGGACTCATCTAAGTCAGACATGCTGTAGTAATTAGTTTTCTTTTTCTACTTTCTTTCTTTCTCTCATCTCTTTTTCTTTAATCTCTTCCTGAGACAGTAGTAATGCTCTACACGATTTACAATAGCTGCCATTTGTGTACTTCAAATCTTGAATGGCCCCATGAACCATGGGATGAGGCCCCGAAAGTGACACTTTCATTCATCATACATTTAGAAAGACAACTCTATTTTTATAAAATGATCATAAAAGAAAAAGTGATATACAATGTTATAATGTACTTTTGAACCAAGAATCCATGCAAAAGCACAATTAAGTTCAACTGCGATAATAACTGTGATAACAGTAATGGCTGTTTCTGAAGAATCATGCATCACTAAAGGCTGGAGTTAAAGTTGCTGAAAATAAACATTTTAATAACTAATGTCAATTTAAATAATATATTGCTTCATTCTTTTAAATTAACTAAGTATTTAATTCATGCTATTCGCACGCAAATAGACACATTAATATTTTAAGTTTACTGAGTTCATTTACGCATTAAATTCACTTCATTCTTGTGTCAAATTCACTTCACTATATATACAGATTTACATAATGGGCGGGGCTGTCTGCCTAATGATTGTAGCTTCATTGCTAAATGGCTAACTTTACTGAGAGAGTAGCTGCTTTATGTGCTTTAGGAAGGCTGTAAAAACAGCGTAGATTCGTTCTGCGCCATGTCTGAGTCTACTAGGTCCTTTTAGAGGTGCACCTAGCTCTTTGAGTTCATCAACTCCAGAAATTATACCTGGATGATCGAGCTTTCAATGCTGTGTCACATTTTAGGGTCCCCTTGAAAAGCATGTACAGCTGTCGCTACTTACAATTAATATTGTATATAAGTGCTGCATGTGCCAAGCTGAGGCATCCTTTTTTAACAGCTAAGGGGCAATCATTGTGGCAGGGAAACATAGCATTTCCATTCCCCGAGGGTTACTTTATTAACCTGAGTATTCCCATTTGGGAGGGGAACTTCAAAGATATGTGGAAACTTCCACTATGGGGGAATCTATTGAACATGCCACAATGATTAAACCTTACTTTGCCCCTGATGAGAAGTTATGCCAAGCCAAGAGCATGAGTGCACCTGCATCACCAGAGGCACAGTCTTCCAACATGTTCCCTGGCCCTTATAAATAAGTTTTACAGATTCAGATATATATTTTAAGGGAATCGTAAAATGCACCTGGTTAAACTCTAGGAATTTTAAATTTGACCGTATGTTGGGAAAGTGTGCAGTCCTGATAGGGAGGACCCTGCGG
>CAIGQZ010032813.1:995896-1013313 GCA_903798205.1 Danio tinwini
ACTAGCCCTGAGGAGGGGAAGTATTCATATGAAAAAATATGGTTAGCGGGGAGGGAAGACACAAGCCCACCAAGGAGGTGGGACTACATCGGGGCTGAGTGAGTATGTGGGATCGCCAGTGGGGATCGCACATAGCAGGCACCTATACCCAGAACGCGGGCTGACCAGTGGGCTTTCCAACAACATAACATGCCATTACCTGACTTCTCCGCTGAGTCAGATGTTGGGGGCCTCGGAGGAACTTTGCAGGTTTCGCCAAGTGGGGAACTCAACTGACAGCGAGAAAGCGCATGCATCTTTGTGTTAGAGAGAAAGGCGCAGGAGGCGTGTCACAACACAATTTTTTCCTAATCACCAAGGTTTCCTAACACCCTTGAGGAAACCGGCTCTACTCACAGATGATAAAACCTGGCAAATGTGTTAGGTGTTGCCCAGCCCACAACTTTACAGATGTCTGTTAGAGAGGCACCACGTGCATGTGCCCAAGAGGATGTGACACTCCGAGTGAAATGCGCTCTCGCTCCTGCTCACAGCTCGCCCTGGCTACATTAGGCAAGGGAGATGGCATCCACTATCCAGTTGGCCAACCTCTGTTTAGATATGGCACTTCCATTCTGCCGACCACCATAACAGACAAAAAGCTGCTCAGAGGATCTAAAGCTCTGAGGGCGGTCCACATAAACTCACAAAGCGCGAACAGGATACAGTAATGAAAGGGCTAGGTCTGTCTCCTCCGTGAGCAGTGCTTGAAGGCTTACTACCTGATCCTTAAATAGTGTAATAGGAACCTTGGGCACATATCCAGGCTGGGGTCTCAGGACAACGTGAGAGTAGGCTCGCCCTAATTCCAGGCACGAGTCATTGACCAAAAATGCCTCTAGGTTCCCGACCCTCTTAACCGATGCCAAAGCGACCAGCAGAGCTGTCTTCAGGGACAGAATTTTCAAGGATACTGAGTCGAGTGGATCTCCGCACATGCTTGTAAGCACTACAGTGAGATCCCAAGAGGGCATTAGAGGGGGGCGGGGTGGATTTAATTGCCTAGCGCCTCTGAGGAACCGGATAATGAGGTTATGCCTTCCCACGGTGCTGTCAGCCACCGCGTCATAGGGAGCGAAGATGGCAGCCACGTAAAGGCTAGCTGTGGGCCAGTGCATCCGTGCCGATGGAGCCCTGGTCAGGGAAAAGAACCACTGGCAATGAGTGTTTTCAGGAGAAGCAAACAGGTCGACCTGTGGAAGCTGCGTGGAAGATAAGACCGGCGTGCAGCAATTTCAGCCGCGTATGACTCCATTGCAGATGGCGAGCGAGCTGAGACATGCAGTGGGAGGGGACACCCCCCTGCGGTTGATATATGCCACCGTCACTGTGCTGTCCATCCTGACCAGCACGTGTTCCCCCTCCAGCACCAATAAAAGATGGCGTAGAGCGATAAACACTGCCAACAGCTCCAGGCAATTGATATGTCAATGCAATCAGGTTCCTTTCCACAGGCCCACGGCTGCATGCTTGCAACACATGGCCCCCCAGCCCGTGCTGGAAGCATCTGTCGAGACGACAACATGCCTGGATGCCTGTTCTAGAGGCACACTGGCCTGTAGAAACACAGGGTCTCCCCAAGGGCTGAGGGCGCAGCGATACAGCGCAGTGACAGTCACCCGGTGTGTCCAGCTCCAACCCGAGAAAAGAGATGCT
Organism: Danio tinwini; assembly: GCA_903798205.1. Lineage (NCBI taxonomy): Eukaryota > Metazoa > Chordata > Actinopteri > Cypriniformes > Danionidae > Danio > Danio tinwini. The sequence continues at coordinate 997,592 of CAIGQZ010032813.1, forward strand.
CTGCACAGAGGGGAAATTGCTCTTTTCTCGGTTGACCTAAAACCCCAATAGGTCGAGGTGCCGGAGCACCCTGTCTCTGTGCGTAATCAATAGCTTCCGCTAGTGGGCTAAAATTAGCCAGTCATTGCGATAGTTGAGTATGCAGATGCCCTTGAGCCAAAGGGGGAGATAAGTCTGGTGAAAACCTGTGGGGACAGAGAGAGCCCGAAGGGTAGGACTTTTTACTGCCAGGCCTCAAACCCAAACCGCAGAAACTGACGGTGGCCTGGAAGGATGGAGATCCTTCAGGTCTATTGCTGCAAACCAATCCCGAGGATTAACGCAATGGATGATTCTGCATAAGCATTCTGAACGGCAGCTTGCGAAGACAGCGGTTCAAAACGTGAAATCTAGCATTGACCATAGCCCACCGCTCTTTTTGGATACAATGAAGTATGGGCTGTAAAACCCTCTCTTCATCTCGGCTGGAGGGACCAGCTCGATTGCATCCTTTGCCAGGAGGACAGCAATCTCTTCTCACAAGCCAGGGGCAGACACAGGGCTGACCCTGGTAAAATACACTCCCGTGAACTTCGGGGGCCGTTTCGCAAATTGAATCGCATAGCTGAGCCTGATTGTCCGAATGAGCCATTGCGATGGGCTGGCCTGCGCTAACGAGGCAGGCAGAGCCTTTGCAATTGGCCTCATCGACACGATTGCATTAGCGGTGGGGCAGCGTGGAGTAGGAGGGCTGATCTGGAGAGCGCTGGGGTCCCACAGAACAGCAGGAGGCGAGAGATTCAATCTCACCTCGCACCCAGGCTCCGGAGGAGGGGCTGGAAGTGTAAGAGAAGTGAGACCGTCCTCCCACACCCTGCAAGCCACTGGAGAAGTGCACTGATTTTCCGAGCTGGAAGGCATAGCTTCCCAAACTGTCAATGTTCGGGCTGTCACATCTGGGGAAGGGAAAAAGTGCTGGTTCAGCGGGGAGAGTGGTCTTACGTTCCTGCCGATAGATACCCATTACTAAATCAAATCAAATCAAATCACTTTTATTGTTACATTATCAGCAGCACGTGTGCTATGATGAGTGAAAAGCTTAGGTGCTGGCTCCAGACAGTGGAAAATACAGATAGTGCAAATACAACGACAGTGCAAAATACAGACAGTGCAAAATACAGACAGTGCAAATACAGCGACAGTGTAAAATACAGACAGTGCAAGTACAGCGACAGTGTAAAATACAGAATGTGCAAAATACAACAACATACTCACAAAAAAACAAGACAATGTAAAATTGGCAATGTTGACAGTGATGCGTATGATGGATAGGTGTACACATAGTTGTAGGCAGTATTGTTTAATGATTGGATTAAAGTTAAAGTGCAGTGCATGCTACATCTTTATGGTGTGCAGTGTGGGGTATGGGAGAGTTTGTGTGGGGTGTGTTAAGTGTTCATCAGCCTGATAGTCTGAGGGAAGAAACTTTCCTTCAGTCGGCTGGTGCGTGACCGAATGCTGCGGAACCGTCTGCCTGAGGGTAGCAGAGAGAAAAGTCTATGGCTTGGGTGACTGGAGTCACTGATGATTCTCTTGGCTTTCCTCATGCACCTCCTGGTGTAGATGTCCTGGAGGGAGGGAAGCTCACCTCCTACTACACGTCCAGCAGTTTGCACAATCCTATGTAGACCTTTGCGATTGCTGTTGGTGCTGTTCCCGTACCAGGTGGTGATGCAGCCAGTGAGGATGCTCTCCACAGTGCAGGTGTAGAACGAGCGGAGGATGTGGGTGCTCATTCCAAACCTCCTGAGGCGCCTAAGGAAGAAAAGGCGTTGTTGTGCTTTCCTCAACACTGCGTCTGTGTGGGCAGTCCATGTCAGATCCTCAGCGATGTGTACTCCAAGAAACTTGAAAGTGCTGACTCTCTCCACTGGTGTCCCGTTGATGGTGATGGGAGTGTGTTCGTTCTTCTCTCTCCTGAAATCCACCACCAGCTTTTTGGTTTTGCTGATGTTGAGTGAGAGGTGGTTTTCCTGACAACACTGCGTCAGAGTGTGCACCTCCTCTCTTTAGGCCGTCTCATCATTATCTGTGATTAGGCCCACCACCGTTGTGTCATCAGCAAATTTAACGATGACGTTGGAGCTGTGTTTGGATGTACAGTCATGTGTGTACAGGGAGTACAGGAGTGGGCTGAGAACACAGCCCTGTGGAGCACCAGTGTTGAGGATCAGTGTGGATGAGGTGATGTTGTTCATTCTGACCACCTGGCGTCTGCTTGACAGGAAGTCCAGGATCCAGTTGCACAGAGAGCTGTGTAGGCCCAGAGCCTGGAGCTTCACCACCAGCTTGGCAGTCACTATGGTGTTGAATGCTGAGCTGTAGTCCACAAACAGCATTCTCACATATGTGTTTTTGTTTTCCAGGTGAGACAGAGCAGTGTGCAAGGTGAAAGCAATTGCATCATCAGTGGAGCGGTTGTTTCTGTATGCAAATTGCAGAGGGTCAGTGTTAGCGGGCAGTACAGAGCAGATGTGGTTTTTAATCAGCTTCTCAAAGCACTTGCTAAAGATGGGTGTCAGTGCAACCGGACGCCAGTCATTCAAGCATGTGGTTTTAGCTGATTTCGGTATTGGCACAATAGTAGCTGTCTTAAAGCATGTGGGAACTACAGACCGAGAGAGCGAGAGGTTAAAGATGTCCGTGAAAATCCCCGCAAGCTGGTGTGCGCATGCTTTAAGTACACATCCAGGGATGCCATCTGGGCCCATAGCTTTTCGGATGTTCACGCGACGAAAAGATCTCGTTACATCCGCTACAGAAACAGTGAGTGTGCTGGCGGTTTCTGTATCGGCCGCGGGAGCTGTCCTGGGCTTCAAAGCGGGCATAGAACGAGTTGAGCTCGTCCGGGAGAGACGCAGCAATGTTCACAGTGGTGGATTTGTTGCTTTTAAAGTCTGTGATGTAATTAAGTCCCTGCCACATGCTCCTTGCATTATTGGTGTTAAATTGACCCTCTATCTTGTCTTTGTATTGACGTTTTGCTGCTTTGATCGTTTTCCTGAGGTTGTAGTTTGCTCGTTTTTGTTCCTCAGCCTTTCTGAATTTATAGGCGGAAGTTCACACTGATAGGGCTGTTCGAACTTAGCCGTTGATCCATGGTTTTTGGTTAGGGTAGATACAGACAGTTTTTGTTGGGACCACGTCTTCTATGCACTTTCTGATGAAGCACGTAACTGTGTCTGAGTACACTTCGATGTCGTCATCAGAAGCTGCCCGGAACATCTCCCAGTCAACGTCATCAAAACATGATGTCTTGAAGTATGGAATCCGATTGGTCCAACCAGCTCTGAAACGTCCTGTGGGTGGGTGGTTCCCGTTTCAGTTTCTGCCTGTAAGCAGGCAGGAGCAAAACAGAAGAGTGATCTGATTTGCCAAATGGTGGGCGGGGGAGGGATTTGTAAGCATCCCGGAACGGAGAGTAGCAATGGTCCAAAATACGATCACCACGCGTGTTTGTGGTGATATGTTAAAAGTATTTTGGAGCGATTTTCCTGAGATTGGCATTGTTAAAGTCCCCTGTAACAATAATTGCTGCCTCCGGGTGTGCGGTTTCCTGCTCGTTTATGCTCCCATACAGTTCTCTGAGCGCCTGCTCTGTGTTGGCTTGAGGGTGGATGTAAACAGTCGTAATAATGACCGATGTGAATTCCCTTGGTAGCCAGTATGGTCGACACCGAAGCATAAGGTATTCCAGATCAGGAGAACAAAATGATCTAACTGGGTGTATGTTTCTCTCATCACACCATAAGTTGTTAATACAGAAACAAACACCTCCTCCTTTGCTTTTCCCTGTGAGTTCTTTCGTTCTATCCGCGCGGTGCAAGGAGAACCCCGAAAGTTCAGCAGCTGTGTCTGGTACCTCCGCAGATAGCCAGGCTTCTGTAAGACAGATAATGCAGCAGTTTCTTGTTTCCCGTTGGAAGGAAATGCGCGCCCGTAGCTCGCAAAGTTTGTTGTCCAGTGACTGAACGTTAGCCAGCAGAATGGTGGGGAGCGGAGGTCGAAATCCACAGCGTCTTAGTCTGACCAGGACGCCGGCTCTCTTCTTTTCCGGCTGCGTTTGCGTCGTCGCCTCGGTTGTGTGGCCCAGACAAAGGGCTCTGTTGTTGTGTTTGTAAACAGAGCGTCGTTGAAGAACTCAAAGTCCAGTTTTCGGTGTGCGATGAGGGAGCCAATTTCTCGAAGTGTGTGTCTGTCGTAGGCAATAAGAGTGTGTACATCCAGCACGAAAAACAACAAAAATACAAGTAAAACATACAAAACACAACGAAGTTCGCTGGGAGCTCGCAACAAGGCGGCCATGCTCGGCGCCATGTTGGATTGATGTTCCTACCGACTGTTCCTTCACTGCTGTGAATTCCTGGGTGTACTGGAATGGTGTCGCCAAACAGGCCAGTTAAGAAACAAACCTTCTCAACATCGCGCATATCTAGAGGTGGTGCTCCTGGACCACTAATGTGGCCATCGTCCTTCCCAGCACAAAAGAGCATAGTTGGTTGTGGTGCGGAGCTTGTGTAACAAGCCTGGGTCAGAACCACCCTTGTGCAGTTGAGCTAGCGCATGCGCTTGGTAGCGCTGGTAGGTGGCCATAGCGTACAGAGCGGAAGCAGCCTGGCCCGCAGCTGTGTAGGCTCTGGCTCCAAGGGAGGCAGATAAGCTGCACGTTTTGGATGGGAGACGAGGTTGACCCCTCCAGTAAGAGGCACCACGTGGACATAGGTTGACTGCAATGACACTCTCAATCTGTGGGATCGTCTCGTACCCCTGGTTGCTCCGCTATCAAAAGTGGTGAGGGCGGAGGCGCAGGCATATCGGTCAGAAAAAGGTGCCCTCCAATACTGTGTGAGCCTACTGTGCACCTCCAGAAAGAAGGGGACGGGAGGCTTAGAAGGTCTGGCCTTCTTAGTATCCTCCACATAGCACTCATCTAGTTGGTCCGGCCACAGGGCTGGGGAATGAACCATCTCCAGACCCACAGCCGAAGCAGCCCGAGAAAGCACTACCAACATGTCTGCTTCAGGATCCTGCGCAGTGCTCACCACCCTAAAGGGGGGGAGCAGGTCCGGGTCCTTATCAGACAATGATAGCCCACCCTACGATGCAGATGTGGACATCTGGTCCTCTGTGTCATCGAGCGAAAGGACGACTATCTGGTTAGTGAGCCCGGGGGCGGTGGATTTACTCCCACGGGAACCCTCAGATATGCCCGAGTGCCAGCTGCAGTGCGGGTAACAACTAGGGTGGGTCTCCCTTTTACAAGAGCAAGCCACAATCTTAACTGCGCAACAGACATGCCATCACAGTGATGGCATGCACTGCCCGCGAGCACCGCATTAACATGCTGGAGCCCCAGACATGCAACGCAGTGCTCGTGCCCATCATTCAGGTACAGGAAACCACCGCATCTAGAAACGCACGGTAGGAGCGACATCTTGAAAAAGACGCGCTGCACAACTCTGTTGCTCTTTTAGGGAACTTAGCAACAATACTAACCTCTCTGGAGGACCGGACCCAAAGAATACCAGGCAAGGGAGAAACCCAGCTCGACCGTCTGTCACCGCATTTCACACACTCTGGACCAGGCGAAGCAGCCCGATTTCTCGTTCTCTCTCTCTCTCTCTCTCTCTCTCTCTCTCTCTCTCTCTCTCTCTGTAGAAACAGCTGGAGAAACCCTCATCAACTCTCTCAGAAGCTTTGTGAAAAGATCTGAAGTGAAAAGGTTGCCTCAGCTTGGCACATGCAATGCTTATATACAAGATTAATTGTAAGTTGCGCCAGCTGTGCATGCTGATGCTGCCAGCTTATTGGCATTACATTGGCCCGATTGTATACAGTACTTTTTCAGATGATTGGATTCTGATGAAATCCCCCATAGTGGAAGTTTCCACATAGCATTGAAGTTCCCCTCCCGAAGAGGAACTTCTGTTGTGTTCCGTTCTATTTGCAAAATGCAGGCATTTTCGTAATTTGTTTGCGTTGTGACGTTTTATAAATTTTTGGTGTTGTGAGACAATGCAGTGCGATTTTTTTTATGCATTGTGAGGATTTGCAGCATGTGGGCTGTAAAGCGGATGAAGATCTTTTTGTTTTTGTAATAGCATGGGATTTCTTAAATTGTAACATGTTAAGGTCTCTTGGCCACCGTATAAAAAGGAATGCGAACTTCCATTGTACTAGTATTTTGAAAATTCGTCTAAGACTTCCTCTATGCGGAATTAAAAATAAACACTGTTCATTTACATTATTATGCACCTTCTGTGTGCCATTTATCAGTGGTTTAGCTCCATAGGCAGTCGATTATTGGATAATGTAATATAATAAATCTAAAGCAATAATATTGCAGACAGTAAGAGCCATTGTAAAAATTATTGATTTGAACCATTTTAAAAATACACCATTATAAAAACCTTTATGAAAACTCTAAAAAGAGTTTCTGGTATATGATATTCCAGATGTTTGTGTGATGGATGGTCTTTCCCGAGGGAAAGCAGATGTGGTCTTTGAGAATTGACAGTATTTGTCTTGTCCTGTTCAAAGAAAGTAGGAAGGAATTTTATGTTTACAATGCACAGTTTTATTTCCCTAATCTCTCTGTACCATAAATTGTCATATCAGAATCAATAAAAAAGTTTGTTTTCTGAAGGTAAATAACTTTTTCCATGTTGAGAAAATGTTGTTTGCCATTACGTGACCTCGTTGTTTGTTTTCCCAATGACAGCTGTATTTCTGTACCCTTTTGCCCTTCAGAATAAACAGATTCTGTTTGTCTCCCTCTCTCTCTCTCTCTCTCTCTCTGCAGAATGATTCTGTAAGGGTTGGATTTAGGGGTAAGGTTAAAGTAAGAGTACAGAATAAAAAACATAATGGTTTATGTAGTCCCTGTAAAACAAGAAATTCCAGTGTGTATGTGTGTTTGTATGTGTGTAAAGGTTTATGTGGTTTACAGGGACATAAAGTTATATACAGTAATGACTTGAGTATGATACAGTTACTGGGATACATCTCTCTATCTGTGTGTGTGTATGTGTGTGCATACTAGAGAGAGACAGGTAGATTCTTAATGTTTGTGACAGCTACAACCTAAGCCCCTACCGAGGACAGAATTGCCCAAGTGTGTGCCATCCTATGATAACAGCTAGAGATGGCTGTGTGCATGTATGTGCTGTTTCTGAGACTGCACTTTTTCATCATCTGAGGGTTATCAGCTGTCATTGTGAATGCTGTCTGACAGACCATACAGTTACTCTCCTATGCCCTCTGATTTGTGTGTATTTCTGCAGAATGTTTCTTTTAAATTAACTTCAGAACTGTTTTTCACTGGTAGAATCCTGTGAAATCCAAACCAGACCACAGCTATAAGACTTCTGTGTATTCTGTTTTCTCCTTCAGGATCCTGTATATGGGAAAGGAAAACTGGCTGAGATCCAGGGGCTCATTTTAGGAATGCTGGAGACTTTCAACTATGAACAGGTATTGTACTGTGGGTGCATGCATGTTATTAGCATGGTTATTGCATAGAAAGAATGAGAGAGAACCTTTTTTTCCCAAGTTTTTCTTTTTTTTTTCTTTTTTCTCCAACAATTATCGAAACCAGATTCGATAAGCAGAGTTGGAATCGGAACCAGAATCGCTAAAACTATAACAATACCCAACCCTAGCTTTGTGATATTAATTGTTAAAGATTTTGTGGTTACAAGTTTTTTTTAGAATGAATTTTTTAATAGAATGTTCAAAACAAAACAATTTCATTCATGCAATATGTTCATCGTTCATTGTTAATGGCGCATATTTACCAGTAGTAATAATTTTTTATGTATGTCACTTTACCATGATACAGTGCATCTGGAAAGTATACAGCACTTCACTTTTTCCACATTTTGTTTTGTTACTGCCTTATTCCAAGATAGATTGAATATATATATATATATATCTATATATATATATATATTTTTTTTTTTTTTTTTTTTTTTTTTTTACTTTGTATTCCTTTGTAAATTTCTTTAAAATAATAAAAAAATTATGTTCATAAGCGTCACAATGATAAACACAGGAGACCCAAATGCAAGTGAAAACAAGATGATTTATTTAAAAAGTCACAACTGGTATAGATCTCCATTAGATCACCAGATATAGTGTAGGGCAGGGGTCGGGAACCTTTTTTCAGCAAAGAGCCATTTCTGGGTCTGCTGTCTCCTGATCCATTTCATCTTCTCTTGATCAGCTCATCTGATTTACTCATGGTTTAAACAATATAAATACAGCTTGACTGCCTCTGGCATTTTGAAAATACAGATGTTATTTAGGTAGGCCATTATGCCATTATTTATTTTCGCTGCTCACTGCGCGCGAAACAATAATCACCAACCAATGAGACTATGAGAGTGATTGTAAACGTAAGAAAGCTGATTGGTCAAAAGTGATGACCTTTATGTGTGTGCGAGCACACACACTCTACACAGCTTTGCTTGCTGTTTTTTACTCGGACTCATGAGAAATTTGGATCATTTTACTGACTCTGACCTTTGAGTCTCGTTCATCAAGATGAACGAATCTTTTTTTCGAGTCATTTCGTTCAATTTGCCAAAATAACAATAAAATGTTAAGAGATGCTTCCAACACATCTACAACTAGCCCAAACATTGATCACACTACTTTCTGATTCGTTCGTTCATCGTAACAGCTTTTACTAGTATAGTTATAACTATACAGTTACTAGTATACTAGTACTAGTATGTAAAGGTATGACTCGAAACCGAGGACTCCAGAAATGAGCAGATTAAATCTTTTTTCAGCTCTAGATGCATATGATTGGCTTCTGTCTCTCATGTGAAGAACAAACGATTCAAACCTGATAAAGAACTTAAAAAATTAACTAATCTCCTCCTCCACCGGCACAAATGTGCGCATGCGCGAATGAACGATTCCCTCCCTGAGATGGCTCACGGTTCTCGAGTCAAATAAAAGATTCATTCAAAATGAACGAATCGCTCAAGACTGGTCCGTGTACCTGCGTGACAAACTGAGACATTGGATGTCACACACACACACACACACACACACACACACCCATACACACACACATACACACACACGCAGGTATTCACCACGCACAAGTTAATACCGGGCCCGGATCAATTAAAAATGATATCAGAACGCAAAACACAAATATCTGACATTTCTCGGAACAGGATTCAAATTAAGGCTCAGATTAAGCACTGCCGCGAACAGTTTATTTGCTGTACTTAGCATACACGACTTATTCGCCATTTGTGAAAGGTTTCCTTTGCCTTGCGATCTCCAATGATCTTGCAGCACTCAATTTCCCAGATGCCCCTGTCCAAACTCCCGTCCTGCCAGAGCAGCAGAGCTGTCAATAATTTCTGCCCACTCATTTTGAAACTTTCGATGTTTCTCAGTATTTCTTTTTGCCATCATCATCACCACTCATGAATGTTGTTTGAATTTACGTGCGCGCTCGCGCGGTTACCATAGAAGCGTAAGTTGGTTTATTCGCTGTGCCGCACACATGCATATGTCAAAATGTTGAGTTTTTATTATTTTTCCTACATAATAAAATTACAATAACAGGGGGATTGTACATGTATTATCAGCAGGAAACTAATATCTAGTGACAATTTTTTTTAGACTGTAGAATTTTATTGAAGGGAGACAGCAGGAGAGCCACCTTTTTTTGGTCAAAGAGCCACAGGTGGCTCGCGAGCCATAGGTTCCTGACCACTGGTGTAGGGCAAGGATGCTCACAGCAGAATATGACTCGCTAAACAGCGATAAAGGTTCATCCGTGAACCAGCGTCATATAGCAGTCTCTCAAGGATATTTCACCAGATATCGAGGTAAGGGAAAGGTCGCTCTAAGGAGCCGCTCTCAAGGAAATCGTCAAGTTTACCCACAGTAAAGTTCATAAGAGAAACATATATGAGGTGAAGTCTCTCACAGATAATGTTGTCTTCAGAGCAGGCAGTAGTAACAACATAAAAGAGACGGAGACTTGCGTAAGGTCCAACAGAAACAGGTTATGACGAAGAGTCTTCACCCAAGTGAGCGAGAGAGTCTAACAGAGGCAGACACAGGAATGAACAAACAACAAACTGATAAAGCTAACTACAAACACTGAACATATATAGCGCACGGAACGCACAACAGCTGTTGACTAATAACAAACACCTGTGTGTAGAGAGTAGCGACGAAACACGTGACCACCCAGCGAATGAGTGTAAACATACATACACACACACACCACGCGGTGAAGAACCCAAACAAGACACACCCACTTCCCACACACAGACACAGACACACACACACACACACACACACACACACATGCAAGAAAAACAGAAAGACCCACAAACGTGACACATAAGTACATAGCCTTGGCTCAATACTTTAATTACCTTTGGCACCTATTACATCCTCAAATCTTTTTTCTGCATGAAGCTACAAGCTTGAGACACCTTTTTTTGGTTGGTTTCTCACATTCTTTGCAGTATTTCTCTGCGTCCACACTAGTGTTTCACCCAGCGTTTCTGAACAGCTCTCCGTCTACATTAAAATGGTGAAAACGCACATCACCTGACCACACAAACACACACACACACACACACACACACACACACTGTGGCATGCACTGCAGCGTCCTTTGAGCACATACCCATATGAGAGTTGTCCACGTCAGACTGTTCATCACGGATCTCCCGCTGGATCTAATCTCACTATATTTGTTAAACGTGATATTTAATTCATCTTGTTGTCTATATCTAACTACATAATCCCCGACTTTGGTCTTTTGAATCTATCACTTGTTCTCAGGTAACGTGCTTTGGCTGAGCAGAGATAAGTTAGGTTAATATCTTAATTAATGTAACGGCGGACACCGATATACTGTTATAATGGTCATTATTAATTATTAAAACTGATATTCAATGAAAGAGACAGTGTATGTTTCATATTTTCAATGAAAATGAAAGGAGGCAGTGTTATAGGCTCCGTTTTGTTATAAATATGCATGAAGATGACGCTCATATTTTGCAGCTACACGACGCCTTAACATTTCTGCTGTTTGTTAAGCTGCTAATATCAAACAAAAAATAGGCAGTTCCTCACATCATGTTTTCATTTTGTTGTTAAGAAAGTGACAACATAGCCAGGGTGATGTGAATGACTTTATAAAGTACACACTCGGGAGTTTGTTTTCCATATCAAACTTGGGAAGTCTGAACTTACAAGGAGAGGATGAAGACTGAACTGTGTGAAGGCTACTTAATATTGAGGACAAAGCCCTAATCAGAGAGGCGAACGTCTGCAGCCCCGCCTCCGTTTTCAGATGTCTCCGTTTTCCACCATCCACACTGAGACAGAGCAGCAGCGTTTTAGAATGAAAACGACCTCTCCAGCGTTTCCAAAATGCTCAGTTTTTGGGGCTCAAAAACTCTAACGTAGTGTGGACGGATGGCGTAACCATAGCAAAACTTATGCGTTTTAAAACTAAAACGTATTAGTGCAGACGGGGCCTTAGTCTTAGGGTGCTTTCACACCTAGACTTTTGTTTCGGAACCTGGCGCATTTCCCCAGTTAGCGCGGTTCGTTTGGCATACTGTATGTGAATCCAGCAATCGCGTTTTGATTCGTGCCAAATCAGTCGGCCCGAGATCGCCTGAATGAGGTGGTCTTGGCTTGATTGAAACAAACTCTGGAGCCGATTGGTTGTAGGGAGAAAGCAATATGATCCGAGCCAGGTTATATTACAGTGTTTTATGGATATGTAATATGCATACATGGCAATATTAAGGGAAAATTATGAGTAGGGCGGGATGTCATTCCTACCTGTAAATGTGAGAGATTGTTCATGTCAAATACGAAAGTGAAAGCATGCTGAACTATTAACGAGAGCTGTTTTTCCATTAGGAAAATTGACCGAACTGCAGTAAGCCAACTGCTATGTATGAGAAAGTCTTACCTATGATTTATATTTGGTGACAATGTCTGTGGGTGTCACCATTTAAAATTAAAGCTTTTTGCTTTTAATGTCTTATTGCTCATCTCATAAATTAATATAAGGACGAATGACAGCTGAACGGGACTCCGGACCAAATCGTGAAACTTTGACCAATGTGAGGCGAGTTTACTCACACGTGACTTGTTTTAGCTCTTTTGGTCCATTTAGAAACTTTGCTGTGCGAAAGCGAACCGCACCAAGAACAAAGAGCAACATTGTAACAATTTTAATCCCTGTTTCGGAGCAAGAGAATCGACCCACAGGTGTAAAAGCACCCTAAGTCTTTTAACTTAAATTACATTTAGTTTTAGTCACATTGTAGCATTGTGAATCATTGCAGTTTTAGTTGACTAAAATTACTGGCATTTTGGTCTAGCATTAGTCAATAAAACTTGCCATATTAGCAATACATTTATTATTAACTATTACCTTAAAATCAATCTACTCTGTCCAAAACTACACTCGATTTTCTTCTAATTTCAGATTTATCTCTATGTTAATATGTTTGTCTGTATTGCTGGACATTAATCAATTATTATAATTAAACAGAGATTTGTTCATTTACTGTATGTGAGCAACGTGATAAACCAAAGAAAAAATTTGAAAAAACAATGAAACTAAGAAAAGTTGGATTGGCCATTCCTTTATCGTCTCAGAGGAGAGGCTGCTGGCAAGAGCGAATGCTATGTGCTGTGACTGCAACGCGTGTCATTTCATAACCATAGGGCCCATTGTCTGACTGAATTAAATTAGTTCTATGGATGTTAGGGAAATTAATTCACTAAGCCACTTGAAGGGCTTGAGCAAAGTACCTCGAGAGCCGAGTTGGTCTTGCGGTCTGCTAGTTGAATAGCTTTATGGCTTAAAACAAACTGAAACTTGACAGGGCTACTAAACCAGTAAAGAGACTGAAATCTATGAATGCACCCTGATTCACTCATCTAATGCAATTAAAGAGAAAAAAAAATAATGTTTTGAGTTACTTTAGTCTTTTTTTACTACGTTTTAGTCTTGTCTCTTCCATCAATGAAATTGCAATGATGTAGTCACTGTCCGTATCCAATAATGGCCATGTCATCCTGGCTTCATCTTATCCTAGTTTTGAAAAAAAGGTCATGAGCAGCAATTTTTTAATTTATCATTATTTTGAGTTAACGAAATGAACAGTGGTCGGTCCACAACCATTTTAAGATATCCACACAGATGTTCAATGGGGTTCAGGTCTTGGCTCTGGATGGACCACTCAAGGGCATTCACAGATTTGTCCTGTAGGCACTTCTTTGTAAACTTGGCTATGTGCTTAAGGTCTCTGTTCTGTTGCAAGATGCCTACGTTGCCTCAGTCTGAGGTTGAAAACACTCTAGTGAAGTATTTTATCGAGGATAGCTCTACATTGCTGCATTAATCTTTCATTTTATCTTGGTCTTGGTCTCCCAGCTAAAAACACCACCATGCTTCACTGTAGGGATGGTATTGGCCAGGTAAAGAACAGTACCTGACTTTTTTCAAGACATAAAACTTTGTTTCATAAAAAAAAGGAAAGAAGAAAAGACCAGAATCATTTTTTTCATGGTCTGAGAACCCTTAAAGTAGCTTTAGGTTATCTGTCTAACTAAGGCCCTTCTCCTTCATCACTCGGTTTAACCGAGCAGCACGTTCAAGGAAGAGTTCTGGTGATTCTACATTCTACCATTCACAAATGATGAAGGCCACTTTGGTACACTTCCCCAGATCTGTACCTCAATAAAATCCTGTTTTGGAGGTATACAGACAACTCTATGGACTTCATGGCTAAAAATTAACTAAATTTATCACAGGTGTAGAAATATCTCAATAGCTATCTTTCCATCCACCTATTTTTATGCACATTTTGGATATAAGCATAAAAAATGGTTAATGGAAATGCCAAGATGTGCATCAAATTTGAAAATGCGCAAAAAAAAAACATATGCACACAACTGAGTAGGATAAACTTTTTATTTCATAAGAAAAAAATGTGCATAAACTAGGATGAAAACACTTTTACTGAACTATTTTCAGTCTGTGCATTAAATAAGTCATCTGATTTTGTTATAAAAGATCATGTGATGATAAAAAATAAGTGTGAATGGACAAACCTGCAGGCTTACTGCATTGTAAAACATCTGAAATGTTGTTTTGGTCATTCTAAAACACCTAACCATCTCAGTATTAGTGTTGTTATATTAATAATTACCTCCAAAACTGTCAGAAGCGTCTGTGCGTCTCATGCCTTCAAATGCCATCACGCTTTCATTGAATGTCAGCATTGTCTTCTGAGGCGGAAGTAATTTATTAAATGAAGAAAAGATTCACACAGCTTCTCCTACCTCACAATAATTTATTTATTTTTTTGGATATTTGCCGCCAGTTTACCAGTAAGTGAAAATTTTGTTCTCTTTGACTCGTTGGATGGAAACACTGCTTTGTTTGCACGTCTTTCATGTGATATTCCAGTTTTGCACAGAAATTTAATTAACATTTTTGGATGGAAACATAGCTAATGACGATCAGTAGAATCAGGAGGCACTACTTTTGCGTTGAATGCTACTGTATACTTATGTACTGTACTCTATATTATTGTTTTTTAAATAAATGTTCAGAAGTTTTTTTTTTTTTTTCACAAAATCAAACAAAAATTGCTCAGGGGTAGCAAAAAAATGTATCGGTGCTCTTTGGGTAAGGGATTCAACAGAATAAACAGCAAAAATCAGTCTAAGGGTATCCTGATGAAGGCTGTTTAATTTTTTTTCTACATTTTTTGAGTAATTTTTTTCACATTGCCATTATTGGGGTGTTGTTTATAAAATATTGAGGAAAATTATGAATTAATAATTTGTAAAATAATTAATGTAATTCACTTGGGATTAGGCCATAATTAAAATATGAAAAATGTTAAGCACTGAACACTTTCTTGACATATTGTATCTCACTCATGCTTTGTAAGGTATTGAAATGCACAAAATTATTGTTAAATATGTCCGTACAGTAGAGCAACCCACAGTGCCTCATTAATGTCTTACTTTTCTAGTTATTGTGAGTTTGTGGATTTTGGACAGCAGCGTAGAAAGATATGTCATTTAGCTTTGTTAAATTATAATGAGATCTTTTCATACTGCTCACACAGTTCAAGCTACAGCACCTAAATTCACACTGTTCTATGTGATAATTGGAACGAAATGTGAGGTGAGATTGTTTGAGCATTTTTTGGGTTCTTCTTCTTTTCCGGGTTGTAAATTATTTTATTTTATGCAAAGTGACATCCAGGGACACAGTGTCAGTCAACAAATGAGATCTGCATGACAGACACCTGATCCCTTGCATAAAATTACACCTTTCTTTTTCTTAGCTGACTCTAATTACTATGGATGATATAATATGTTCTTAAAGTTGTGCACTGTTTGTTTATAGGAGATTTGTTGTGTACAGCAGCAGTAACTGTATCTATTTAAATAAAAAACTCACACATACATTTTCACACACTTTCAATGGGTTTTCATGTTTTAAGGTGACCTTTCATAGACATAATGATTTTTTAAAATACTTTGCATTCTGTATAGTCTATCCTTTTACACCAACCTATCCCTTACTCCCAACCCTCACAAAAAACATTCTCCAGATTTAATAATAAAAAAAAAAAAAAAAAAAA
>CAIGQZ010032813.1:1028276-1043730 GCA_903798205.1 Danio tinwini
TGTGTGTGTGTGTGTGTGTGTGTGTGTGTGTGTGTGTGCTATTTTGCTATGCAGACAAAACTTTAATCTATCAAAAATCAATCCAAAAAGACATTGTAAAATGAATCAGTTAAAAGGAATGGTTTAATATAAATCCATTGATGAGACACATCGTCTTTACAAAATCAATGTGTGTAAAAGCAGGAGTGTTCAATGTGTCTTGACCCATGATTCTTTTTTTAAAGCGCTTTTGAAGTGTGCTTTATTTTTCTCTTTGTTTCCCTTTAGACGTTGTTGGAGACCACCACAAATCTGTTGAACTCAGATCTTCACTGGTCTCTTTCACACTTGCGCAAGGCAGTCAGTAAAGGTCTTCATCCAAGACAGGACCACTGCAACATCTGCTTACAGCAGTACAAAAGACGTCAGGAGAGCGAGGAGGAAATCGTTATCTTCAGGTACATACATGCACACAGGGTTAATATTCTGCTGCACCTGCCTGTGTTGTTATTATCATCACAGAGAACCACAAGGAAACTTCTCTTTTAAAAGGCTTCCTTTTTTTTTTGTTGGCAACAGTTTTTTAAACCAGTCTCTTTGCACACATGGGATGGCTTTTCCTTGTCCTTGTGATTCAGTGACTTAAACAGCTTTTATTACTGAATGAACAAAGCTGCTCTTTGACACTCAAAGCACTGGTATTATGGACTCTGTGTGTACAGCTATAGTACTGTAGATAGTCTTGTTAAACAATATCACATTATCAGAATATTTTCAGTGTAAATATATTTTTACTGGACAACTGGCAATCAACAATGCTTAGTATACTCATCAGTACCCGTTTTCTTTTCCTTTGACAATTAATGAGAGATTAAAGTACAGTGGGTACGGAAAATATTCAAAGCCCCTTAAATTTTTCACTCTTTGTTATATTGCAGCTATTTGCTAAAATCATTTAAGTTTATTTTTTCCTCAATAAATGAAAATAAAATTGAAATATCACATGGTCCTAAGTATTCAGACTCTTTGCTCAGTATTTAGTAGAAGCACCCTTTTGATCTAATACAGCCATGAGTCTTTTTGGTAAACATGCAACAAGTTTTTTACACCTGGATTTGGGGATCCCCTGCCATTCCTCCTTTCAGATCTTCTCCAGGTTCTGTCAGGTTGGATGGTAAACGTTGGTGGACAGTCATTTAGATCTCCCAACCTAATGCTCAATTGGGTTTAAGTCAGAGCTTTGGCTGGGCCATTCAAGAACAGTCACAGAGTTGTTGTGAAGCCACTCCTTCGTTATTTTAGCTGTGAGCTTAGGGTCATCTTATTTCTCTCCATCTTGGAGTCCTTCAGGTGTTTTTTAGCAAATTCGATACAGGCTTTTATGTGTAGTAGGGCCTCTTTGTCATAAAGCGCCAACTGGTGGAGGACTGAAGTCATGTGTGGTTGACTTTCTCCCATCCCCCGACTGCATCTCTGGAGCTAAGCACAGTAATCTTTGGGTTCTTCTTTACCTCTCTCACCAAGGTTCTCTCCCCAAATAGGTTATTTTGGCCAGATGGCCAGCTCTAGGAAGTTCCGGTTGTCCCAAACATCTTACATGTAAGGATTATGAAGGCCATTGTGCAGCAGAATTTATTTTGTAACCTTGGCCAGATCTGTGTATTGCCACAAATCTGGCACTGAGCTCTTCAGGCAGTTCCTTTGACCTCATGATTCTTGTTTTCTCTGACGTGCATTGTGAGCTGTAAGGTCTTATATAGACAGGTGTGTGGCTTTCCTAATCATGTCCAATCAATACAATCAAACCCAGATAGACTCAAATAAAGGTGTAGAACCCTCTCAAAGATGATCAGAAGAAATAACAGCACCTAAGTTAATTATGTGAGGGTCAAAGCAAAGGGTCTGAATACTTAGGACCATGTGTCATATTTCAGTTTTTCTGAAATCTGCAAACATGTCAACAATTCTGTGCTTTTCAGTCAATATGAGGTGCTTTGTGTACATTAATGAGGGAAAAAAATAACTTTAACTACTGCAATATAACAGAGTGAAAAATTTAAGGGGCTCTGAACACTTACCGTACCCACTGTATGTCCTGCAATATACATAATCTGCCCACAGCAATAAGTCAGTTTCTATAAGATATAAAATAAAAGACAAACATATTTATTTTTTGTTTTTTGTTTTATGTTGTTAACACAAACCATTTAATTTACATTATATGTATTTTATAACATACTAGATTACATACTTTTTTAACCTTTAATCAACTGAAGTCACAACAATATTGTTTTTTTGTCTAAATATTGTATTGTATTATTGTATACAGTGATATTATTCTAAAAATTGTTTTTCACACACACAATAAAAATGTGACAGAAAGAAATACCAATATCTGTAGTTTTGCACTTTTTGCAAACATCTTTTTTAGGGATTCTAAAAAACTCCCACACTGGTTTGCTCATTTGTTTTCAGGTGTGGGTAGAGAAGCCTTGTATCTCCTCTGACATGGTGTTGTGAAGCAGTAGTTGCTACACAATGTCTTTACTTTTTCTATAACAAGGGTGCCAACCTTAGTTAAGTTACAGCACCACAACTGACTGTCAACCAGATTGTAGATGTATAATAATATTGTTGCAAACTATATACAGTACATAAACAGTTTTGCCCATAATATAGAAAATGCTACACAAAACTGATAATTCAATAATCAATTACTGACCCTTTAATTATCACAATAACTTAGTTATTCTATTGAACACAAGATATTTTGATAAAGAATGTCTTCTTCTGTGGATGTTAATGGTTATTGGTGTCTAGCTTTTTTCAAAATATCTTCATATGTGTTCAACAAAAGAAAGAAACCCATAAAGGTTTGGAAATAGTGAGTAAATTTCCAATTTAGGGTGAACTATCTGTCTTTCTGTAGTATACATTTTTTATAAGGTGTATGTTAAATGTATATAATATTGTCATACAATAAACTCCTTCAGTGATCTGATGTGATTTCCAAAAAACTTACCATCTATTAACAAATATTTGTTTTTCTTCATTTTGCGATGTAGTCTAAATACAATATACAGTTAGTCCAAATTAAAAATATATGGACATCGACACAATTCTAACATTTTTCGCTCTATACACCAACACAGCAGATTTGAAATGAAATGAACAAGATGTGCTTTAACTGCAGACTGTCAGCTTTAATTTCAGGGCATTTACATCCAAATCAGGTGAACAGTGTAGGTACAACAGTTTGTGCATTCCACTTGTTAATGGTCCAAAAGTAATTGGACAATTGGCTTCTAAGCTGTTCCATGGCCAAGGTGTGTGTTATTCCCTCATTATCCAAATTACAATGAGCAGATAGAGTAAAAGGTCCAGAGTTCATTTCAAGTGTGCTATTTGCATTTGCTATCTGTTACTGTCAACTCTCAAGATGAGATCCAAAGAGCTGTCACTATCAGTCAAGCAAGTCATCATTAGGCTGAAAAAACAAAGCAAACCCATCAGAGAGATAGCATAAACATTAGGCATGGCCAGAACAACTGTTTGGAACATTCTTAAAAAGAAAGAGCGCACCAGTGAGCTCAGCAACACTAAAAGACCCGGAAGACCACAGAAACAACTGTGGTGGAGGACCAAATAATTATTTCCCTGGTGAAGAAAACACCTTTCACAACAGTTGGCCAGATCAAGAACACTCTCCGGGAGGTAGATGTATGTCTGTCAAAGTCAACAATTAAGAGAAGACTTCAACAGAGTGAATACAGAGGGTTCATCACATGATGTAAACTATTGGTGAGCCTCAAAAACT
Source organism: Danio tinwini (assembly GCA_903798205.1). Taxonomy (NCBI): domain Eukaryota; kingdom Metazoa; phylum Chordata; class Actinopteri; order Cypriniformes; family Danionidae; genus Danio; species Danio tinwini. The sequence continues at coordinate 1,032,073 of CAIGQZ010032813.1, forward strand.
GAAAGATTAGATTAGAGTTCTAAAAAAAGCCTTTACAGTGCTGGAACAACATCCTATGGACAGATGAGATTAAGATCAACATGTACCAGAGTGTTGTGAAGAGAAGAGTATGGAAAAGGAAAGGAACTGCTCATGATCCTAAGCAGTGAAGCATGGTGGTAGTAGTGATATGGCGTGGGCATGTATGGCTGCCAATGGAACTGGTTCTCTTGTATTTATTGATGATGTGACGGCTGACAAAAGCAGCAGGATGAATTCTGAAGTGTAATATTAGTGTAATATACTTCAGGCAATATTTTCTGCTCATGTTAAGCCAAATACTTTAGAACTCATTGGTAGGCCAACACGGAATCTGCGCGCGCAGAATTCCGCAGATTTTCCACAGAATTTCACAGATTTCCGCAGATTTTTAGCCCATCATTAATTATGTTTATTTACTTGAGTAAATGTGTGTAAATCTGAATTTATTCAGTTTTTAAATTACACATATTTTACATATTAAGGTTTTAGTTATGAGACTCCCAAAATAATTCCGCAGAAATCCGCAGATTTTTACCAAAATTCTCTGCAGAAATTGCAAAAAACATCCGCAGATTCCATCTGGCCCTACTCATTGGAAAGTGCTTCACAGTGCAGATAGAGAATAACCCAAAGCATACTGCAAACGCAGCCAAAGAGTTTTTGAAGGGAAAGAAGTTGAATGATATGCAATGGCTAAGTCAATCACCTGACCTGAATCCAATTGAGCATGCATTTCACTTTCTGAAGACAAAACTGAAGGGAAAATGCCCCAGGAGACAGTTGCTGTAGAGGCCTGGCAGAGCACCACCAGGAATGAAACCCAGCTTCTAGTGATGTCTATGCATTCCAGACTTCAGGCTGTAATTAACTGCAAAGGATTTGCAGCCAAGTATTAAAAAGTGAAAGTTTGATTTATGATTATTATTCTGTCCAACTACTTTTGGTTCCTTAAAAAGTGGGAGGCACATATGCAAACTGTTGTAATTCCTACATTGTTCACCTGATTTGGATGTAAATACCCTCAACTTAAAGCTGACAGTCTGCAGTTAAAGCACATCTTCGTTAAAACACGTTTCATTTCAAATCTATTGTGTTGGTGTAAAGAGACAAAAACGTTAGAATTGTGTTGATGTCTAAATATTTATGGACCTAACTGTATATGGCTTGAAACTAATACAAATTTGACTGGTCTGCTGGTCTCTGCACCAGTTTTGACTTCATTATACTCTAAAAAATTATCAGTGTATTCAGTGGTGATGTTTTATTTCTGTTGCATAACCTTGTCAACTCCCTAAACTCTTTTTTTTTTTTGTATGTGTAGCTGTGGACACCTGTACCATTGCCAGTGTCTGCAGCGTAAAGAGACAGGTGTTTTGAGTGAGAGGCAGTACCCATGGAGCTGCTACAAATGCACATCCAACCAGGGCTCACGGCCAGCGGACAGAGCCAGCGCTGAAAGCTCACGATCACGCTCTGCTTCTCTGGCACAGGTCAGACATGCTTCACGATCATGTGTTCATCCAAATACATCATTTCTATTTTACTCAACCTCATGTCCTTCTAAACAATAAAAGGTTCTTAGGAAATAATTGTTTCTGAGAATCATCATAATGTATGGAAGTTCAAACTTATCAAATCAAGCCTCAATATGGACTTAAACACAGAGTAACTTTGTCCAAAGAACTTTTTTTCTATATTTGATGTTATTTGATATATAAACACTAAAGACATATCATTTTATTTATTTGTATGAGACAGTACTAAAAAAGGCAGTATTTACAGTATTTAATTAGCCAGCGTCAGGACATGGATGCACTGGGGCATGGTTTTTGCATATGTCAGTGTTTATGAATAGATTACATCAAAAAGAACATGAGTAATATTGACAAACTATACATCAGTTTAAAGCTACAACCCTCAAGCAGGCATTGCAGCTTGTTGTTTTTCAATGGGAAGCTTATAAAGAATGTATTTGCTAAATTTGTGCAGGTTGTACAGAAAACACTTATTAGATATGGAGTACATATCATCGTAATAACAACACAGACGCATTCATTGCTGTACATCAGGGTTTATTTTGAAAGGTAAGAGTCCTCAGAGCAACATCCCATCCAACACATTTAGTCCACCGACACAATAGTATTGAATTGTGAGTGGTTATTCATTTATGTCACCATTTCATGCGAAGACCTGTTGTTTACATCATGTACTATGTTACTTACGGTTGAAAACAGCATCTTTGTAGTAAAAAGCAAGATAATGTCAATGTTACAAATAAAATGAGACCACAAACTGAATAAAAAGTCAAAGTTATAGTACTAAAATCTAAACATAAATAAAAGTCACTTTGTTAAACTGTAGAGTTGAATTTTCAAAATCAAAAGTCGAAAGAGCAGAATTAACATCCCATAATGCAATTTACAGCCGTAAATAAACAGAAAACATGTGTGAATCACGAAATACGGAAACTGTTAATTAACTGTATTTTTTACAGTGTAGGTGAAGAAAACAGAATAAAGATCCACAACAATAGGTGCCATGTAAACACCTCAGTCGGAATAAAAGTGATAACAAACAATGCAATTGTAATTGGGTTTGAGAGAGGTGGGAAAACTTGACACCGATTCCTTGGCTTCTGATGTACTTTGCTTCTACTCTATGTCATGGTTTGTAATAATGAAGTATTTTACACAGCTAAAAATTGTGCATACACAGCTGTTTATGATGGTGATGAATTTATAAATATGAATGGGTCATACAAATGTAAGCAATAAAGTGAGTCGCATGACTTCTCATCCACTTTCTCTTGCTCTCAGCAAGAGTAGGTATCAGACTTTAAATGGTCATGATTTTTTTCATAAAATGCTTCACGATGGGTGTGGAGCGATGTGAGCAGAGGGAGGAGTGGACGGCAGAGCAGGGGAAAAAGAGGGGAGCAAGCTACTCTCAGTTGGCTCACAAAATCAGACAAAAAAATCTGACCCATGATTTTATAGTTTGCAAAGTTAAAATGAAAAAATAAATAAACAGTAGGTGATTTAATGCCCTGCTACCTTTATGAAAAGTTATGCATAATTTCATAAAATAAATACAAATATCCACAATTTGGTATAGCATTATAAAGAGAATATTGTTTATATAAACACTATAAATGAAGAGGACTTCTTTCCTGCTGAATCCCTGGGTCTGAAAGCAGACACAGTAGACAGCAGGTCTCTTGTCCTATCTACAAAAATGCTTGCTACACACAAACAGCTTTGCTGTGTCGACCCTGACAGCATTGCAGAGAAAAACATGCAACAAACCCTGTGTATCATGAAAACAAACACATATGACCTATCATGAACAGCTAAATATCACAATGCCGTGCACAGATGCAGTCTCACAGCTTGGCAGGTCTGTCATCGGGCTGTCGTGAATAATTAAGAAGCAGGGTCTTCTCATAGGATAAGAAAACTCAGTTATGAATAGTAATGAGAAACGACACGTCATCTCAGCACAATTAAAGCTAACAGGTGCTAAGGTTGTCTTAATTGATGCTCAACACACACAAATCTCTTAAAATCTCAAAAAAGTCCTTGAGGGTTTCTTGAAGCTTTAAAACTTATTTTCACCAGCAACAATCTTTTATATATTTGGATATTTTTCTTCGTTTTGAAGATTGTATTGGATAAATATCAGGATGTTTATGAAGTGTAAAGTGGTAGCCAGATAATGAAGCAATATTCGTTTCGATTCAGAAACACTAACACATAGTAATGACTTGTTGATGTGAGTGCAATAATTTCAAATGACTGTATAATAATGTAAAATGTAATAATATTACTATCAATCATCATAATCTAATCTTTCTGTATAGTTCACCTATTGCACACACCAAACATCCACAAACGTGTGAATGATCGGTGACTGCAGACTCACTCAAAAGTGCCCAAACCTGGTCCTGTAGGGCTGATTTCCTGCATATTTTAGCTCCAACCCCAAATAACACACCTGAACTGGCTAATGAAGTTCTTCCTAGGTATACTAGAATCTTCCAGGCAGGTGTGTTGAAGGAAGTTGGAGCTACACTGAGTTTGGGCACCCATGGTATAGACCTTTGTCCACATGCTACTGCTTTTCTGAGGAGGGAGGGGTATTGAGATCTTTGTGCAGCCACCCAAAACTCTGATTCCCGTGCCCATCTTTTCCTTATAGTCTAACGTTACCTTCATAAATGAAAGTGACACATGTAAACACTACATCAGAGTAATAAAGATATGGATATAGAAGTAAACACACCACCAAATCTTTTAAGCAGAATGATTTTAAATGGAATGATGAAAAGGTAAACATGGCTAATATTTTAGATTGTGGAGCATTACAGCACACAAGGCAGGCATGAGAGTAGTGGCAGAAGGCTGGTGTAGTTTTAGTTAAATGAAAACTGATTTTAGTTTAGTATAAATGTCACAGTTAGTTCATTTCAGCATAATGCAGATGTCCCTGTTGAAGGTCGTTCCACTGAATAGATGTTTTTTGATCTATAAACTAAACTTCTGTTTATGAATAAAAGAAAAGCAAATGGCCTTTAAATTGCATTGTAGCTAGTAAATTATGACACAGAATAAGTATTTATTTTGAGCGAACTATTCCTCAGTTAATTGAAACTGTTTGTTCATGCCTTTTTCTGCCCAACTTCTTATAAAACTAGAGACTTTTGTCCAGTTCAATCATGTTTTTATTCATCATTGTGTCTCCCATAGTCTTTAGACTACAGAGGGTTCGGATCAGGGGTGATATGATTTTTAAGTACTTTTATGTGCATACAAGCTGTATGCATTATCTACGCTAATTGAATCTCTCTTATGAGAGATGTGATGGCTGTGGTATATGTAAATGGCATGCAAATGGGTTTCTCAGCATGCACCTGTATTAGTCATAACCACAGGAGGCTGATGGCTGCAAGCACAAAAGAGAGCTGGGCTAGTATCCCTAATCACAGAGGTGTTGCCACGGTGATTCTTTTGGAAGTGATGGAAAAAATGATGCCCGACTGGGTGATTAGGGTATTAACAGCAAAAACAAGCCAAGACTGTACCTAGAACACATTATCTATGAATCCTATTGACTGAATCAGCACTTAATTTTTGTGTGTGATGTTGAGTGACGTAAATAAGCTAAAAGTGCAGGATCAATGGGTTCATATAAATTTGTGACTGAATTTGATTTTATGTTGACTATATGAGACTGTCTTCTCAAAAAGTTCCCCATATCATCCTATTTTAATTGTTTCTAATTTTGTTCTGGATATCTCAGACAGGATTTTTTTAACTAATACAAAAATCACTTCATTCATTTATTAATTTTGTTTTGAAATTAGTCCCTTTATTAATCTGGGGTCGCCACAGCGGAATAAACCGATGACTTATCCAGCATATGTTTTACGCAGTGGATGCCCTTCCAGCTGCAACCCATCAATGGGAAACATCCATACACACTCATTCACACACATACACTATGGACAATTTTAGCCCAATTCACCTATACCACATGTCTTTGGACTAGAGCACCCGAACACGGGGAGAACATGCACACTCCACACAGAAACACCAGCTGACCCAGCTGAGGCTCGAACCAGCGACTTTCTTGCTGTGAGGCGACAGCGCTACCCACTACACCACCGTGTCATCAAAATCACTTTAATTTTCTCATAATATACAGTACACAGCAGCATTACTGCATTACTGTATATACTGTAAACCCATCTTTTCTCAGAATCTTCTCGGTCACACTTTATTTTGATATTCCGTTTGTTGAATTTAAGTTACATTGCATCTGCATGCCACCTAATTCTCATTAGCTTATAAGTAGACTTTTAGGTTGGGGTTGGGGTTGAGGTTAGTGTAAGTTTCTTATAGTCAGTTAAATGTCTGTTGAAGGAGCAGTATCAACAGATATTAACCAGACAGTCTACTAATACTCAAATGGACCATCAAAGTAAAGTGTTACCATCTTCTCTGCTCTAATTGGCCAGATTGTCTAGTCTGTTGTGATTGGTATACCACTTCCATCAAGTTGCCAACAGAGATAGGGCTATCCACTATTACTCTTTGACTAGAATTCTGGGCTGTTGCTTATCGTTCCACTATTGTACAAGTGGTAGATTTTAAGTACTGATACCAGCAAAATATGTGCATGCCCAGCGAGCATGGATGGTCACGTATCATGCATTTTAGGCAGTGTAATGTGCACAAGGAATGATTATCTAAATTGTAATAAAAACACCGGTCTGGACAAGAAGCTTTTTTATAGCAAAAGGCTGTTTTAAAATGAAAATGCACTGGTGTAAATCTTGATGTCTTGTAAATCTTGAAATCTTGATTTCAGTTCTCGAATTGTCATTAGCATTTGTAAGCAAACTGGTTTGAATTGATAATCCGTGTCACATATTAATATGTGCCCGAGTCTTAATTTTTCATTCAAGTACAGGTAAAGTACAGTTGCTTTTATAGGGCAGAAAACTACATCTTTGTGTAAGGCAATAGAAGTACTTGTATGTACTTTCAGAATCATAAAAATAGATTCAGCTCTCATTGTGTCTTGTTAGCATAGCATAGCAACAGATGCTGAAAACTCTTTTTGTTACTTTCACATTCTGTAGTGAATAATTATTATTGAAAATAATTAAGTAATTAATAATTTAATCAGGCAATGCAGTGGCGCAGTAGGTAGTGCAGTCGCCTCACAGCAAGAAGGTCGCTGGTTCGAGCCTCGGCTGGGTCAGTTCGCGTTTCTGTGTGGAGCTTGCATGTTCTCCTTGCGTTCGCGTGGGTTTCCTCCAGGTGCTTCGGTTTCCCCCACAGTCCAAAGACATGGGGTACAGGTAAATTGGGTAGGCCAAATTGTCCGTAGTGTATGAGTGTGAATGAGTGTGCATGGATGTTTCCCAGAGATGGGTTGCGGCTGGAAGGGCATCCGCTGCGTAAAACAAATGCTGGATAAGTTAGTGGTTCATTCCGCTGTGGAGACCCCAGATTAATAAAGGGACTAAGCCGAAAAGAAAATGAATGAATAATTAAGTCAACATTAACATGATTGAAGAACATTGAGAATAAGCTAAGAACTCAATTTAGTTAATGTGTTAAGAATCACAACTTGAGTAATACAGTTTCTGCGCATGACAACAACTAGCTGACATGACAAGAATGAAGTTTTTATTTTTATTTTGAAGAACTGAAATAGACTGCAGCGCACAGCGCGTTATTTATGTGCCTATGTGGGTTCAAACGCTTACACTTTGCTTAAGACACACAGGATTTACAGCAATACACACATATCTTTACATATGAAAAAAAGGATTAAAATGTTACAAAAATGATTGTATTGAAGAAATTATTGTAATAAAGAAAAATATTTCAACAAATATATATATAAAACACTACCCCCATGCCTTCTTCATGTCTGGGGGGCTTTTTTCAGTTTTTTCATGATAATTTGCATTTGTATAATGCAATTATTAGCAGTAGCATTTATTATATGCATATTTATATTTGTTTTAGTAAAAACTATTTTATATGTGTCTAACTGCCGGGACGTATGCGTCACTATATGAGGCATGAGAATAGGACATGTGTTTGGATATATTATTGTTCATTTATTTGTTTGCTGAAAATTAGAACTGAATTTAGAAATCGTTTTGAACCAAATCTTTGCAGCTAACAAACCAAATTAAATATGTAGACTAATGGATGACTAACAGATGCCGCAGCGTAAACTGTATTTTTCCGTTCTTAATATATGATAGAAAATAACCTTTTTATGATGGAATGAAGGTAGAGTAGTTGGCAACTTATTACATGTCATGTTTCACCTGTCACCTTGTGTGTTTCAGAACAAAGTGACATCTGCTCATCGTGGGATCATGGCAGAGGCTCACGGGAGAAAGGTAAGTAAATGGAATTATATTGTACAGCTAGACTGGATTTGATTAGTTAACATAATTAAATCTAATGTCAGGTAAAAGAAATGTGACTGTTTTCATTATTTTATATTTAGTTTGTCAGTTCATTTAGCCACAAACTTCATTTAGATTTAATTGAATTCAGATTTGATTTCAAAGAGTGTCAGACCTTTATAATATATTCCATAATATTTCTCTTTCCGGGACATACAGAATTCAGCACTTTAAGAGGTTGCTCCACTTCTTGAAGGGAAAATCATAGCTATCTTCCACTTTGACTTTTGTGTGTTCATTCATCGATGAAACATAAATGGCTTTTTCCCTGCTGGTTCAAAGCAAATTAGCTTGCTTATGATTGCATTACATTCGCTCTCTTCTTTCATGCATTTGTTTACTGGCATGAATGGATTGATGAAACAGACCTGCCCAGCTGTCTGTCTGTCTGTGTTTTTTTTTTCCTGTCTCTTTTTCATCTCTCGTCTATCACTCTTTTGGAAACATTATTTCCCTCTCTCTCTCTCTCTCTCTCTCTCTCTCTCTCTCTCTCTCTCTCTCTCTCTCTCTCTCTCTCTCTCTCTCTCTCTCTTTCTCTCTCTCTATCTCTCTCTCTCTCTCTTTCTCTCTCTCTTTCTCTCTCTCTCTCTCTCCCCCTCTCTCTCCATTGAGTATTCATTGCTTGTTGGTCGAGTGACTTGGTGTTTTATGCAATGTGACAGTGAGCCTTAAAGACAAGACAGGAAGTGACATGAACCTTTTGACCTATATCATCTCTCCAGCATCCATTCGTCGTTTCTCTCTCCAATAAACCCCCAACCATTAGCATCACTAAGCACTCCATTATCTGTGACATAGAAAATTCAGCACTTTTCTTCACTTCTGAGGTTTCAGAAAGCTACGAACGCACAGTATTATACCTGTGGAGACTCTGGCTTTAATTAGCACGTAATGCTTCAGAACTCCTGCATGCAAATGATAACAAGCTGACAGGATGACACACAACAGTCTTTTTTTCTCTTCATTTTCTTTTCATCTTTAAATTCACTCCTACTGCAGCACCAATTGCTTTTTTATATGCATAGAGAAAGATGTTAGAATTCATTCCAACCTATATAAAAAATTGCATGCAATGGTCAAATATATTCAGATCTGGAAATCGTATAATCAATTGAGCTACCTGATCTGCAGATGAATTGTATTAATCACAAGCATGTGATAAAAAAAATAAAAATATTTTTTTTTTGTGGCATAAAAATATTAAGTGAAGATAACAAAAATTGCCTTTAGTATAGATTGAACCTACAGTAAGGTTCCCACAGCAATCCTGTCAGCTGTTTTTTTTCTGTCTAATCTGTTCACAGGGTTTGTACGGGTGCTAGAAATCCTTGAAAATGCTTGAATTTTAATGTAGTGCTTTCAAGGTTTCAAAATATGCTTAGATTTTGAATAAAGTTTTTGAAAAAAAGAAATTGCTTGAAAATGCTATTGTGTTTCTGTCATAATAATCTTATTAAACAGCTACCTATATAAATAAAAATTTTATCCTTTTGCATAAAATGAAAACTCTGTTATGTATGTGCATCCTTTGAGCTGTGGATTTTGCCGCTTTTTGAGCACTGGATTGAAGGTGAATGATATAGGCTAAATAAGTGAGGCTTAAATCCCAAAGGGGGTATTTGTTACAATTTATTATATAGTTATTATTATAATAATGTATTATTTCTATATTCTACATTAAATGAAAGATGGCATTTCAGAGATAAATGAGAGTAAAGAGTAAATTAGACACATTTTAGACAGTAAATAACAGTATTTAAGTTTTTCCTTAGAATACTATATGATACTTTAGAGTACTGTAACAAATAGCATCTGATTTAATGTGATGAAGATCTACGTATGCAACATGTAAGTAAATATGCAGTTATAATGTGCTGGAAAAGGTGAAAATGCACCTGGAATGAGTATAAAATGTGCTTAGGTTGGTCTTTCTAAAGGTTTTAAGATGCCTTTGTTCAAGTCAAACTGCTTTTGTAATTGCAGTATAATTAGCATCACATTTTTAATACTTAATTCTTAAATCTTTGTATTTTCTTTAAGTTTGTTGTGGAGATGCACTAATACTGTATATCAGGAAATAATATCAGACGAATATAGGAATAGTGTGTATTATTATTTGTGTTTTTATTATATCCTGCTAAACGAAAGAGGTTGGGCAAAGTCATTAGAATTGTTTTGTTCATAAAGAGAGTGTCTCATTTGTGTAATGACTCTGAAATGGGTCACAGTGAGACAGAATTGCAGTTTGCAAGCTCTGCAGTGCTAAATTTTTGCAAAGTGTAGGAGTTTAAAGTGAACTTTAACCAGTCTCAGTTGCTTTAAATTTTAGAGTAGGTACTATCCACAAAATAAGTGCTGACTCCCATAGTGCTTCATAGTATGAATAAAAAAAATGCAATAATACTAATTATTGTGTTGTTTAAATGTTATAAAATGTTATTTTAACAGTTTGACGTCTGCTGAATGTCTGAACTTAACCTGTTATATACTGTCACACTTTGATGGGAATTACATAAACCACATTAAAAGTACTGTTTCACATTGCTATGATAATAATGGCATGTAGTATAAGTACCAAATCAAATGTGTAACTGTTTTTAGTTTTATGTATTTATATCTCAGAAGCTCATATTTGGCTTTAGGAAGTAGGATCCATACAAAAGAGTTTACTGTATACTGTACAATTAAAGGCCTTCTAAGTAGCAATGGTACATAAACATAGTACATAAATAGTTGTCATATACATGTTCTGTCTGGGTTTTTGTTTTAGTCTTCCTTAGTTTCACTTAACATTTACAGTTGTCAACCTTTGACAATAGTAGTAATGATTACTATATGGTGGCTCAGTGGGTAGCACTGTCGCCTCACCGCAAGAAGGTCACTGGTTCGAGCCTCGGCTGGCTTAGTTGGCGTTTATTTGCATGTTCTCCCCGTGTTTGTGTGGAATCCCTCCGGGTGCTTTGGTTTCTCACAGTCCAAAGACATGCACTATACAGTGGGTGAATTGAATAAGCTAAATTGGCAATAGTGTATGAGTGTGAATGCAACAGTGTATGGGTGTTTCCCAGTACTGGGTTGCAGCTGGAAGGGCATCCACTGTGTAAAACATATGCTGGATAATTTGGAGGTTCATTCCCCTGTGGTGACCCATGATAAATAAAGGCAAAGGATTAAGCCAAAGGAAAATGAATGAATTAATTCATAATTGTTATCACAGTTGGTAGATTTGACAATTTTAAAATGATTGTTTACTTAAAAATACAACTTTTGGCATCATTTACTAGCGTTCTGTTTCTTCAGTTGAAGGCAAAAGATAATGTTGAAAATCATTAACAATTTACTCCTATCTCTTTTTTTTCATCATCTGTACACATCATTCTTCAAAATATGTTGTTTTGTGTCCAACATAATAAAGAAGCCCATAAATGTTTGGAATCACTTGAGGGTGAGTACATAGAGAATCATTTGGGGTGAACTATACCTCTAAACAGGACACTGCTGCAAATTGTTTGTAAGTTGTATATACAACATTTTGGATATTATCAAAAATGTAGCAATGGGCAGTTTGGTTGAGCATATCGACCTCAACTATATATATATATATTTTTGATAATATCCAAAATGTTGTATATACAACTTAC